>PVJA010045723.1:0-15293 GCA_004027025.1 Myocastor coypus | reverse complement strand
TGTTTTGTGGTTTTTTTTTTTTTTTTTTTTTTTTTTTTTTTTTTTTTTTTTTTTTTTTTTTTTTTTTGTCTTTTTGAGACAGGGTCTCACTATGCAGCTCAGGCTGGCTTTGAGCTCACTTTTGTAGCCCAGGCTGGTCTCGAACTCACAACGATCCTCCTGCCTCAGCCTCCCAAGTGCTGGGATTACAGGCGTGAGCCACCACGCCCGGCTAATTTTATTTTTTAAAACTGACATTTAGGGGGGCTGGGGAGATAGCTCTGTGGAAGTGCCTGCCTGGCAAGTGCAAGGTTGTGAGTTTGAACCTCAGTTCCACCAGAGGGAAAAAAAACCCTGACATTTAGGGGCTGGGAGGATAGCTTTGAGGCATAAGCTTTTACCTGGCAAGCACAAGGTCCCAAATTCAATCCCTGAACCTGTATACCATGCCAGCCCTGGAATCCCAGGTGTGCTGTCACAAGGCCAGCCTGAACTGCATAGCAATACCCTGTCTCAAAGGAAAAAAAAGCCTCTGACATTTAAAAAAGGACTGACACTTAACTAGACTCGGTAGTACTTATGTGTAACCAGTCATTAAGTACTACCAAATGAACAACACAAAAAGCTACTTTTGGGGCCCGGCAGGATGGCTCAGTGGTCTAAAGTGCCTGCTTAGGAAAGCTTAGGTGCCTTCAGGGACCTCGATTCTATCCCTGGCACCACATTCTGCGCCAGCCTTGCCCTAGCAGGCTGAGCTGGCCATAAAAATAAAAATAAACAAAAGTTCTGAAACAAGAAAAAATAAAATAAAATAAAGCTACTTCTGAGTCTATACTTTTTTGTTGTCGAACCCGAGCCTTTCATCATGAGCTACATCTCCAGCCCTTTTTATTTTTTGAGACAGGGTTTTGCTAAGTTACTACATAGCCAAGACTGGGCTCAAACTTGTCATCTTTCTGCCTCAACCTCTCAAGGTATAGGGATTACAGGCATTACAGGTTCATGGCGCCCAGCTGAGGCCACACTTCTCAGAGGAAGAACATTATGTTCATTTCTTTTTATTTATTTATGTTATGGCTGGCTGCTGTGGGGGCGGGTCTGGTGCAGCATGTGGTACTGGGAATCAAACTGTGGTCCCTGTGGTTGCCTAAGCATGCCCAAGCAGGCCTAAGCAGGTGCTTTAGACCACTGAGCTATCTTGCCAGCCCAAGAACAGTATGTTCAGAGGTACATGTGACTGAGGATCAAGCTAGGTCCTGCCCCAAGCTAGGTCCTGGCCCTGCGCCTTTCCACTTGGCTGTGCAGTTCTTTCCCTCCCCCTTTTTGTTCCTGGACTGTTCAGGGCTTTGGCCCGTGGCCTAGACCCTGTTCTCTTCACTCTCTCTGGCCAACTCCTATTCATCTTGAGCCCTCCTGGTTGCTCTGAGACAGACCAGGACCTTGTCCTCTGTGGCCCTAACTTTCCTGGGCTGTGGCCCCAGAGTGTTCAGGTAGACCTCACTGGGTCCTCTTCTCCTTCGCCCTCCATTCCAACTTGTCTTCTGGGACATCTGTGGCCTTAGACTTGCTACCTCTGCTTATATCCTAGTTTCCCTCCTGCCTATACTAATCATGACTTCTACTTCTTTGCCCTGGAGCCCTGCTCCTGTCCTCTCCGGGGGCTTCAGCACTTGGCTTCTACCTCTGCTGTAACACAGCTTCTCTCTGGGCCCTTCGTATCCCTACCTTATTTCTGTCTTTAGCTCCTATCTGTGTGCCCTGTATTCCACCAGGTACTTGGGAGGTTGAAGCAGGAAAACTCAATTGTGCCTAGGAGTTCAAGGCCAGCCTGGGTACTACAGCAAGACGTTCATCTCAAACAAGTTTGTTGGGGACACACACAGGCACAGAAAGACAGTGTATAAAGTTGTAAGAGCAGAACAAGGAGGGCCAGGAAGATAGCTCAGCCATATAAGCCTGCCTTATAAGGGCAAGGTCCTGAGGTCTTGAGTTTGATCCCTGGTTCAAAACAAATGAACTGGAGGCTGAGACAGGAGGATCGGTGCGAGTTCGATACCAGCCTGGGCTACAGAAGTGAGCTCAAGGCCAGCCTCAACTGCATAGCGAGACCCTGTCTCAAAAAGATTAAAAAAAAAAAAAAAATAAAAAAAAAAAAAAAAAAAAAAAATGAACTGTAGAACAAGGGACTCCTATATAGCTTTACCTAGATTTACCATTTGTTAACAATAGTACATTTGGGCCTGGCGGGATGGCTCAGTGGTCTAAAGTGCCTGCTTGGGAAAGCTTGGGCGACTTCAGGGACCACGGTTCGATCCCCTGCACCACATGCTGCGCCAGCCCTGCCCTCAGGGCAGGCTGAGCTGGCCATAAAAATGAGTGAAACAAGAAAAAAATAAATAAATAAAATAAAATAAAAACAATAGTACATTTGTTTTGTTTTGCTTTGTGTGTGTGTGTGTGTGTGTGTATATATATATATATATATATATATATATATATATATATATAAAAATTTAAGGTTTTCTGGAACTGTTGTTTTTTGTTTTTTGTTTTTTGGTTTTTTTTGGTCTTTTTGAGACAGGGTCTCACTGTGCAGTTTAGGCTGGCTTTGACCTCACTTTTGTAGCCCAGGCTGGTCTCGAACTTGCACGGTTCCTCCTGCCTCAGCCTCCCAAGCGCTGGGATTACAGGCATGCCACTCACTCACTACACATGGCTTTCAGCCATCACACCTCTTACTTGTTCTCGCCTATAATTCCCAGAATCACAGTGGTCCATTAGTGCCTACAACTCCAGGTTTCCTTCCAGCCAGGTATTGTTGTCCCACAAATATATCTTTTTTTTTTTTTTTTTTTAAGAATTTTTTATTTTATTTTTTCTTGTTTCAGAACTTTTGTTTGTTTATTTATTTATTTTTATGGCCGGCTCAGCCTGCCCCGAGGGCAGGACTGGCACAGCATGTGGTGCCGGGGATTGAACCGCGGTCCTTGCAGCCGCCTAAGCTTTCCTAAGCAGGCGCTTTAGACTGCTGAGCCATCCTGCCGGGCTCCAGTCCCACAAATATATCTAATGAAACACAAAGTATTTTTTTTAAAGAATTTTTTATTTTATTTATTATTTTTATTCTTCTTTCAGAATCTTTGTTTGTTTAATCACTCATTTCAATGGCGGGCTCAGCCTGCCCTAAGGGCAGGGCTGGCGCAGCATGTGGTGCTGGGGATGGAACTGCAGTCCCTGAAGCCGCCCAAACTTCCCCAAGCAGGAGCTTTAGACCACTGAGCCATCCCGCCGGGCCCCCCACAAAGTATTTTTTAAAATTTATTTAATTATTTTTTGCAGGCCCAGGGTTCAAACTCACGACCTTGCACTTGCCAGGCAGGCACCTGTGTGATGGAGTTATCTCCCCGGCCCCAAAACACAAAGTATTTTAATCCAGAGTTACTTGGGCCAATTCTTTTTCTTACATGCTGTGTTATCAATTTAATTTTCTGTTAGCTTCATTGACTTCTTTATTTCACTTGAGAGTTTGCTTTTTTTTTTTTTTCTGGTTTAAGTTTCTGAATGTGAGGCCAGGGAGACAGCTCCAGTGGTCTAAAGCACCTAATGCCAGGTATGGTGGCGCATACCTGTAATCCCAGCACTCGGGAAGCTGAAGCAGGACTGAAGCAGGAGGATCGGTGTGAGTTCGAGACCAGCCTGGGCTACCAAAGTGAGCTCAAGGCCAGCTTGAACTGCATAGTGAGACCCTGTCTCAAAAAGACAATAAATAAATAAATAGATAGATAGATAGATAGATAGATAGATAGATAGATAGATAAATAAAATAAAATAAAGCACCTGCTTAGGGAAGCTTAGGCAAGCACAGGAACCACAGTTCAATCCCCAGCACCACATGCTGTGCTCACCCCAGGGCAGGCTGAACTGGCCATAACATAAAAATAAAGTTTTTTTTTAAAACAAAGTTTCTGAGAAGCCATGTGTAGTGAGTGGGGCATGCCTGTAATCCCAGCACTTGGGAGGCTGAGGCAGGAGGATCAGTGCAAGTTCAAGACCAACCTGGGCCACAAAAGTGAGCTCAAGGCCAGCCTGAACAGCACAGCAAGACTCTCAAAAAGACAAAAAAAAAAAAAAAAAAAAAGTTTCTGAATGTGTAATTCATTGTATGTAATCTCAGCACTCCGGCCAAGGCAGGAGAATCACCACAAACTCAAGGTGAACAACAGCCTGACAAACATGGTGAAACCCTGTCTCAAAAGCAAAAACTAAAGGAAGTCTCCACTCATTCTTGTCCTTCCATTCTACAAGCAACATTTCATTAGTTTCTGGCTTGCTTTTTCCTGTATTTCTTTTCTAAAACTAAGCAAATTCATATGCATATTCTTTCTTCTCTTTCTTTCTTACATAAGGGCCAATATTCCATTTATATTAATTTTGTAATTTGCTTTTTTAAGCTTAGCATACCCCAGAAATCATTCCTTAGCAGCTGATAGATCTTACCTGCATTCTTTTTTATATCTATGTAAAACCTTTATTTATCTAGTTTATTCAGATATGTAGTCTACTTTCAAATAACGTCAAATGATACTGAACAAACCGTCTTGCTTATTTGTAGGCAAATGGAATCGTTGGGTCAAAAATGCATTTATCTGGCCGGCCAGATAGTGCAGTGAATTAAAGCACCTGTTTAGGTGGACTCAGAGACTAGGTTTTGATTCCCAGCTTGCTGAGCAGGGGCCTGCCCCCCTGGAGCTCACTGAGATGGCAATTGAGACTGGGCATGGTAGCGCATGCCTGTAATCCCAGCACTTGAGAGGCTGAGAACAGAAGGATCATTATGAGTCTCATCTGTGTAGTAAGATCCTATAGACCCTGTACTAAATATATTACAAAAAAAGCTTTTTTTTTTTTTGTGTGTGTGTGTGTGTGTGTGTGTGTGTGTGTGTGTGTGGTACTGATGAGTAACACAAAGCCTCCTGCACGCTAAGCCTCTGTGCACCAACCCCTCCTTTTAATACAATAGGCATAGTTATGAATCACACCCAAGTTATCAGGTGCTGCCTGAATAGGGCGAGCAGGGCAAGGTCCACCCCAGCTGCTCCGCCTGCTCTGCCTGCTCCCCCTGCCGGCAGACAGATAAGTCTGAGGAGCGAGTCTGTGCAGGGCAAGGGTAGCACCTCCTCCTTAGGGGTCTCCCGTACCTTGCTTTCCTGTGGCTTTCCTTGAGCGGGTCCCATTGCCCAGGTTCCCCTCCTGTTCCGAGCTGATTTCTGAGCATGGACTCTGTGCCTTGAAGAAAAGGGCCGGAGTCCACCGGAAGCAGGTAAGCAAATGGCAGGTGGGGAGGTGGCGTGTGGGCAGGAGCTGCCTCCCTAGGTTGCAGGGTGCCTGCCTGGGTCTTGTTCTGGGAGCTTGCAGTGTCCCTGGGTTCAAAGAAGCACATAGTAAGATGGGGCTTTTGATCCTCACTTTCTCTGGTTTTTTCCTTCTTACAGTTCAGGACAGAGCTGTTGGGGGGGGCCGCGGGCCAGCTGTGTCACCATGGCAGGTAAGAAAGGGTGGGCAGGGCTGGCAGGACAGGAGGGAGAGCTGGAGGGAGGCCCTCTTCCTTGTTCTTACTGTCTCTACTCTGGAGGCTGCTCTGTCTGTCCTCCTGACCCTAGCTGCTCCTTGCTGTGCCCTGAAGCTCCAGCATGGCCCTGTCTCATCCACTGTCAAGTTTCTAACACTGGGGACCAGGATGTAGCATCCTAGTATCCTCCTCTTCCTGTCTAGCTGACTCAGTAGCAGCACTGATGGTCCAGCCTCTATCCTTTGTGTCCCCTCTCTGGATCTGTTCTGTGGAGGTCCCAAGTTGCCTGGTTTCTGGGGCACAGAGATGTAGGCACTAGGGATTAAAATAACTTTGGGGACCTTGTGGTCCACACTCTAGCACCCTGGGGAAACTGAGGAACAGAGAGGGCAATGTCTTTTTTTTTATCTTTTTGAGGCAGGGTCTCACTATGCAGTTCAGGCTGGCCTTGCACTCACTTTTATGGCCCAGGCTGGTCTCGAAGTCGCACTGATCCTCCTGCCTCAGCCTCCCAAGTGCTGAGATTGCAGGCTTGCACCACCATGCCCGGCTGAGGGGACAGTGTCTTGAATGAATGAATTTGGTGGAGGCTGGGTCCCCTTCGCCTAGCCCACTCATTCTATTCTTCTCCCTGGAACCACCCTGCCAGGGGAGGGTGCCTCACCCCAGTGAGTCCATCAGTCATGTATCTACCCAGGGTTGTGGTTACTCGGGGTCATCTTGGCAAACTCAGGAAAGTGGGTATAGCTGGATGACATTGGAACCATCCAGACAAGGAGAGGGGGTGGGAGGCACAGCGAGGGTGGGGCATCCTGATGTTTCCAATGTGTGTGACTTACAGAGAAGATGAACAACTTCCCGCCGCTGCCCAAGTTCATCCCACTGAAGCCGTGTTTCTACCAAGACTTCGAGGCTGACATCCCACCCCAACATCTCAGCATGACCAAGCGCCTCTACTACCTCTGGATGCGTGAGTATGGGGCAGGCCAGGCTGAGGAGGAGGCCTGGGCACTGGACAGGGGTGCAGGGTGGTGGCTTTCCATCAGCCTGAGGTGTGATGTGTCTGTGGATATCAAAGTCTTTCCCTACTTGGTTACCAGCAGGCTCTTTTCAGGGGCAGGCTCCTAGGCTGGCCTCAGTTTCTCCCTCCGTCTCATTCACAGAGCCTCCAAATTGGTGTGTGTGGCTGGGGGTGGGGGGGCTGTTTTTGTAGTATAATTCTTTTTGCAGTGCCGGGGATGAAACTCAAGACCTTGTACTTGCCAGGCAGGCACTTATGCTGCTGAGCTATCTTCTCAGCCCATTCCTTTCCACTTCTGATGGAGTAATTTTCCAGGGATTCTCTGGTAACTGCCAAGATGTCAGGATTCTGGACCTGGAAGAGAGTCCTTCCTTCAAAACCTCTTTTTCTTGTTTTTTTTCTAGAAGGTTGTTTAAAGAGAGGAGCATTCAGCTGAGAGTCGTGAGGCCAGGGAGACAGTGTGTCTGGCTACATCACTTCCCAAGCAGTAGTTTCCAGCTGGGCAGGGTGGTGCACATCTGTAATCTCAGCACTTGGGAGGCTGAGGCAAGAGGATCACCACAAGTTCATGGCCAGCCTGTGCTACATAGTGAGTTCAAGGCTAGCCTGAACTATGTAGTAGGACCCTGTCTCAAAACAAAACAAGCAGTAAGTCCCTGCTGTAGACAGGTGGCATTGACTCAGTGACTGATGTCACTTCTGAGTTCTCATTCTATACTTTGAGCCTGGAGTCCCAGAGGCCTAAGATGCTGAGGTCATAGGTCTGAGGGCCACATTTCTGATGGTCAGTGGGAGATTGGTGGGAAAGGAACCAGCATGGATGTTGTCACTTGGCCATGTCCGATTGTTCAGAAGGCAGCTGAGGGAAGACAGGCAGGCTGGCTACGCAGGGTGCCAGTCCTAGGCACCTCCTGAGCTAATGCAGTTGGTTTCTGTCCCCATGATGTGGCCTGGAGTCAGGTCTGCAGGTAGCTACCACCCTGGCCCAGGATTCTCCAGAAGTAGTAGCAAAGGCTGTCTTCACATCAGACCCTGCGTGACATGGTAGGAAGGGCACAGTGCCAGGTGCACAAACTCCTGACCTTTAAGCAAAACAAAACAAACTTCTGACCATTGAGTGAGGAAGGGATGTCCTAGTGGGTGACACGAGAGAGCCTCGGGCAGGTGAGGGGCATCTGGGAAGGTTGGGAGGAAGACATGGAGGTTACTGCTAAAGACTTCCATTCCTTTCTCCGTCGAATGTAATGTGGGTGTGGGGATGGGAGTGTTGGAGAGGAGGTCCAGAGTGTGTGTGACAGAGGCAGGACATTCTCCAAGGAGACCCAGCTTCTAAAGTTTCCATATTTATAGCCCTGTGAGGCTTCCCTGGATGACCTTTCTTCCTGGGGACATTGAGCTCAGGTAGGACGGAAGCTGTGTTCATCCAGGGTAAGAGTGACTAGAAACCATGGCAGGGGACAGAGTGAAGCAGGAAAATAATGAATCCTAGGTGCCAAGCTGGACAGGGATAGCAATGGAGACAGAAATAGTGGACAGCAGGAGAAAGAGCAGCCGAGTCCATGAGTCTGTTCCCGGGGGCGGGGGGCTCTGAGCTGGAGAGCAGAGCTGACAAAGAGGTTACCCATGCAGTTATGGGTGACTTGATATCATTTCTACGGACAGAGGGAATGGAGCTGACCACATAGGAAGAAGTGTCCACGTGTGTCCTGAGGACCCTAAGATGGGTACATCTGCACAGTGGTTATATTGGGCCCAACTTAGGGAGCCTTCTTGCTCCCTGACTGCAGGGTCCCAGAATGCTAGCTCTGAGGAGATCTCACTGAGAGCTGGATTTAGGGCCTATAAATATCTCCTAAGTCCTCGCTGGGCACCTGCCAGGGCCCTGACCTGAGGGAATGTGTGTCACCCCTGAGATGCTGAAGGACTCTCTAGGGGCAGATGCTACCTATGTGGGGCCTAGCATCATATGTGCAGCAGGGCTTTGCATGCTCAGCCCAAGGTCAAGCACAGAGGCACCCTCATGTCAGTGTCAGCATGTGACATGGGACATCCCTGGAGCCTCCTGCTAGATTGGACTCAGTGACACTGTGACCCCTGTGAGAAGGGAACGTCTGGTCTGGTTGGTGGTCCAGGTTGTATTCAGGTGACATGGTGTGCAGCCCAGGTCTGGAGGAGCTCAGGGGACAGGAGATAAGTAAGGGGGCTTTAGAGGGGAAGGGCGTGATTGTAGCCTAAAGAACAATAGAGGCCAGGAGTATAGGTCAGTGGCATGGCACCTGCCTGGCAAGTTCAAGGTCCTGAGTTCAATTCCCTGTGGGGGAAAAAAAAAAAGAGACAGAGAGAGAGAAAGACTGAAGTCCAGCCACTACTGCTACCCCAAGGAAATGCAGAGTGGGTGATTTGGGGCACAAAGAATTGTTCCTAGGAAGCCTTTTGTCATCTTTCCCTGCACAGCTGTGTAAGGGGAAGTGTAATGTGTTTGCCATTTGGAGCCTGGTAGTTGCTGTACCCCTGGGAGGGCCCAGGACTGAGGCTGTTCTGTACATACAGGCAGAATGTGGGGCCTGGTATCCTTTAAGCATGTGCACCACCCTGAGCTGCACCCCAGCCCCCAGGCCATTCTGTCAGGGGAGGAGTGTTTCTCCCACCCTGTGCTCCCAGGCTGTGCTCCTAAGTCTCTGGGAGTGGGTGTGGGAGAGCTTTGGTCTGGGCTCCCAGCTTGCTTTCTTACATCTGTACTGTGTGTGTGTGTGTGCGTGTGTGTGTGTGTGTATGCATGTGCACATGTGTCTTGTGTGTGTGTGTGCGTATGTGTCTTGTGTCTATGCATATGCATTCATTGATATGTGTGGGTTTCCTTTGTGGGTGTGAATCTATAAATGTGGTTTGCATGTGTGTGTGTGTGTGTGCACACGTGTGTGCACACACGCATCTCTACCTATCATTGGCTTGTGTTTGATTATGAGTCTTTGTTTGAATTCTGCATGTGTGTGTGTGTGTGTGTGTGTGTGTGTGTGTGTGTGTGTCTGGTGTGTCTGGTGTGTCTCTCTCTCTGTGTATATGCCTGCGGGTCTGCAGTGAACAGCGTCACGCTGGCCGTGAACCTGGTGGGCTGTCTCGCGTGGCTGATCGGAGGCGGGGGAGCCACCAACTTTGGCTTGGCCTTTCTCTGGCTCATCCTCTTCACGCCCTGCTCCTACGTCTGCTGGTTTCGGCCCATTTACAAGGCCTTCAAGTAAGTGGTTGGTGTCCCCTCAGCTCCAAGCACTGTCTCTTTGTGCTCACTTGCTGTCTCTTTACAGTTATTTTCTCTGTCATTCCTTGAAAGAAAGAAAGAAAGAAAGAGAGAGAGAGAGAAAGAAAGAAAGAAAAGAAATAACCCATAACTTTTACACTGAGCTACACCCCCCAGCCATTCTTTTTTTTTTTTTTTTGTCTTTTTGAGACAAGGTCTCGCTATGCAGTTCAGGCTGGCCTTGAGCTCACCTTTGTAGCCCAGGCTGGTCTCGAACTCGCACCAATCCGCCTGCCTCAGCCTCCTGAGTGCTGGGATTACAGGCGTGAGCCACCATGCCCGGCTTGCCATTAATTTTTTTTTTAATTTCATTTTTCATTTTGAAACAGGGTCTTGTTAAATCGCTAGATTGCCCAGGCTGCCTGCCTCAAGGCTCCCAGAGTGCCAAGGATCATAGGATTATAGGTGTATGCACCATGCCCAGCTCCTTTCCCTCCTTTCTCTCTCTGTTCTCTCACTCCTTCCTTCGGTTCTCCCCCTACTCCCCGCTTTTGCCCTTCCCCAGCCTTGCTTTCTCTTGCTTACCTTGGCTCCCCTGCCCACTGCCTCCTGAGCTGTGGGCTTCCTGGGAGCTCCTGCCTCACCCAGAGGGCTGGGAACTGAAACCTTCCTCATAGTTCCTTCACTTCTTCCTCTCCCTGTGGTAGTAGGGTCCTCATGGAGACCAGACTATTTTTCCTATGCTCAGCTTTCCCTGGAAAACTACATGTTTCCTTGTCCTGTGGGTTCTCTCATCTGTGGAGCTTCTTATCCATATTCCAGCTGATTGGTACAAGAAGATCATCAGCCCAGCTGCCAGCCATCCAGGAAATATTGACTCCATTCATGCGCTAATGATGTTGTCCAATTCTGTGCCAAAAGAAACACTATACATGTGTCCTGGTGCCATGCATGCCCATCCTGTGCCAAAGGGATTTTTTAGTGTCTGTGCCATTGGGGCTGACTGTATCAGTAAGGCTGCCTGTCTTGATGCCAGTCACAGTCCATCTCCATGGTAATGGGGGTTTAAATCTCTTTGCCAGCAAGATTATCTATGTGCCAATTAGCTACTATCTTTGTGCCAATAAGGTGTCCTTTCTAGTGCCAAAGGGCTTTGCGCTCTCTCTCTCTCTGAGCCTATGGAACTATTGGTCTGTGTCCCCATGAAGGTAGCTGGCTTGATGCTAGTAGGCTGTTCATCCCCTTGATAATGAGGCTGCTTCTTTTTGCCATGGTGGGGTCTTCTGTTTCTGTGCCCACAGGGCTTATGGGTGCCCCATACCCAAAGAGCCCCTATCCTGTGCAGTGTCACTCAAATAGCTGGGCCCACAGATGCCTTTGAAGGTCTATGGATGAAGGGGTTCCACTCTGGCCTCTTGATTAAGGTCTTTACATGTTCTGTGTTTATTGTACATTCACTTATCCTTGGGAGGGCGTGGGGGTCCTTAAAGGCAGGGGAGCCCTGGTCTTCTTCCAGGTGCCAGAAGCCATCTTCTCTGCTGCAGAACTGACAGCTCCTTCAGCTTCATGGCATTCTTCTTCACCTTCATGGCGCAACTGGTCATCAGCATCATCCAGGCTGTGGGCATCCCAGGCTGGGGCGTCTGGTAAGAAGTGGGGTTGTTCTGGATCAGGAGGATGGCAGGGTGGGAGTTTAAGGTGCTAGGCTGCCTGGCCTAGGTGATGCCAAGTGGCCAGTTTCTGTATGAGTGAGAGGACTGGGGGTAGCTTTAAAGGGGAACAGGAGCCAGGCAGTGGGTGGTTGGGAGCACCACACACTCTAGGAAAGCCTAGATAGGGGTCTTCCCCAGCTTTGGGTGTCAATGAGATGGTCACTGTGTGACAGTGACACGGCTTCTTCTAGGGTGGCAGGGTCGTCTTAGCTGTAGCATTGGCTCCTGGGTCCCCTGTGCCCACACTGCCCATGCTGACCTTTCTCCATAGCGGCTGGATTGCAACTATCTCCTTCTTTGGAACAAACATTGGCTCGGCCGTGGTCATGCTCATCCCCACCATCATGTTCACAGTCATGGCCGTCTTCTCCTTCATCGCCCTCAGCATGGTATGTGGCCACCCAGAGGGAAATGGGTGGCCTTGGAATTGGACTATGCACAGGTATACATTTCTTGGTCCTCCCGGTCAATCTCTCTGGTGTTACCTGCCAGATCTGTACCTGCTTGCTACATGTGGATGGAAGGAGAGATGTAGATGAATCCCATCTGTTTCTTGGAGGAGCTGTGGGCTGCCTTTTCCCTTTGGCAGACACTTCTCTTTGTTAGTTGGTTTTTTTTTTTTCTTTCTTTTTTTTTTTGAGTCAGGGCCTAGCTATGTAGTTCAGGCTGGCCTTGAACTATGGAGCTCAGGTTGGCTTTATTTTTTTTTTTAATTTATTTTTTGTATTTTCGGGAAGGGTCTACAGGGTGTCCAGGGCCCAACTACTAGATCAGACTGTAGTGATCCACCTGTTTACAGCCTCCCAAGAGCTGGGATTATAGGTGAGCACCAGCACACCCAGTCTCAATCGCTGTCTCAGCACTCAGGCTATTTGTCTGGCCCTCAGGCTGGCTTTAAAGTCAAAGGGATCCTCCCACCTCAGCCTCCCAAGTGCTACAATCATAGGTGTGCACCACTACACCCAGCTAATGAGCCCTTCTTGTGCTTTTCCTCTAACAGGTTCATAAGTTCTACCGGGGCAGTGGAGGGAGTTTCAGCAAAGCACAGGAGGAGTGGACCACAGGTGCATGGAAGAACCCCCACGTGCAGCAGGCAGCACAGAACGCAGCTATGGGGGCAGCCCAGGGGGCTATGAGCCAGCCACAGCCCCAGTACTCTGCCACCCCCAGCTACACATACTCCAATGAGATGTGAGCCTGCCACACCTGCTCGGAGGCAGGGCCAGGGCATGGGATGGGAACTCGAGCCACATTAGCAGTGGTGATCAAGCAGGGTTCCCCTCTTCCTTTCCTTCTCTTCCCCCTACTTTGTACAAATATATATATATATATATATATATATATATATATATATATATATATATATATTCTGTATCTATCTGTCTGCCTCTGTCCCCACTCGCCTCAGAGCCACAGGCTGCACGTGGAGCCATCCCGTGCCATGACCACCGTGTTCCTGTCCCTTGTGAAGTAGTGCAATGGAGGTCTCTTGTGGTGGTGCTAGATGTATGTTTAGAGCCAAACCAGCACCCCCTCCACCATGCCACCCCCTCTGACTCTGACCCTGGTCCAAGACTCCTGGGACACCTGTGCCCTCTGCAGGCTCTGAGCTGAATCCATTTCCACCTGGGTCCTGCTGAGAAGAAATAGGATCTCCCCTTGCTCCTTGGGACCCATCCAAGCTCCTCCTCTTGTCTCCTCCCTGCCTTCAGCTCCCCTGCACACTTCCCTTGCCTGGGGTCTCTCTTCCCTGAGTGGTTTTTCTTTGTCCCCCTGAGACTGAGTGTCCTAGTTGTATCTGCTGAGACTGAGCCCAGATTCCCAGCTCCAGAAAGCCAGCAGGGGGCTGAGCCGCATCAGCCCTGATGGGGCATGCTTGCAGTGGGATATGCAGAGCCCCTGGGAGTACCTGGGTCCCAGGAAAGGAAATATAGGCCTGATCTCCTTGGCTCTCAGTTTGATTGCAGAGGCAGGCTCACCCTTTCCCTCCTGTGCCTTTCCCTTCTCTGCCTCCAGCCCCCTCGAGCAAACCTCCGCCACCTCCTCATGTCCCCTCTGCCTTCTCTGAAGAGCTGGGTCTCTCTGGGTAGGTGACACCCATACCTTGAAACTGGAGCAGAAACTGTAAATAATCATGGGTCCCTGGCAAAGACCTGGTTGACCCGGGCCTATAAGGCTTCTGGGGTCTCTGCATGACCACTGGGTTCCTGGAAGCATAGTTCTTCTGCTGGATTGGCCAGAGGGAGGGGAGCTCAGAGAACAGGGAAACAGGGCTCTCAAGAGAGGAGCTTGAATCTCTGCCCACTTGCCCCTGGCCACAGGGCAGCCCTGGACATTTACATTCAGGCCCAGGAAGAAGTGTCAGGCACCGTTTGCACTGAAAGCACAAAGGCTGAAAGAGGGGTGCTGATGAGACAGGCAGGCAGGGGCATTTAGTTTAGCCCTGTTTTTCCACAGTCTGCTGAGTTGTTCTTTGCCTGCAGGACTCTGTTCCTGACCTTTCCTCACCCCATTTCCAGGGAGGGAGTCTAGGACTGGAGCTGTTCTATTCCAAGGAGAGGGAGGCTACTGCTTTGAAGGAGGGTGGTAATCACCTAGGGAGCAGGTGAATGTCCTCACCTTCCTTGTTCTGACAGAGGCCCCCTGGGCTAGCTGGGTAGGCCCCTGGGCTCCATGTGGAGCTCAGTACGTGGGTTCTCAGGCCATCCAGAGCATGATTTTCCAGTGGCTTCTCTTCCCTATGAGAATGGTTCAGGGCCTCCACAGAGTCCTCTTCTTGATGGTCCCTCTGGTTTGAGCCCTATGCTGTGATTGGTTGTCTGCCATTCTCTGGAGAGCAGCTATCCCAGCGTCTAGGTCCAGGCCCTTCTCCTTTTCTTCCCCTTACCCCAGACTTCTGGCTCTCTTTCTCTTTGTCCCTCTGGTCATTCTGGAGTGCTGTGTTCCAGATGCCAGCCTAGCATTCTTGATCTTTTGGATGCCACCTGCAATCAATTTCCTGCCCCATTCCACTTCCCTGGCTGAGACCTACATGGCCAGGCCTGGCGCTGCTCTAGGGAAAGTTTGTCTCCTGCACCTGGCCTTGCTCGCTCAGGCCCTAGGATGCTGCATCTCTTGGCAACTATGCACTTCCTGGGAGGGAACCCATGTAAGCTGTAGGGCCCAGGAAGGGGGAAGAGAGCCCAGTCAATTCTGGGATCCGCAGGTCTGGGGCCAGCCAGAGGCCTGCTTTAGCATTCTCCTGGTGCCCACTGCCCTCCTTGTTTCCAGGAGACACAGACCATTCCTTGGCTGGCAGTTGACCTGCCTAAGCCAATATGTTTATCTGTGGTAACTGAGTGAACCATAATAAAGGGGAACATGTGTCCTGTGTGTCATGTGTCTTAATGGGGGGGCCCACATGAAGACTTGTGATAGACTTCAGGGCAGATACATGAGGACTGGGTGGCTGTGAATCCTGTCACTCATTGCCTGGCACCAACATCACATTTTTGTGCATAGTTCTTTCTCTGACGTGGCCTTGGGTAGGCCTTGCAGTTCTCAGAGGTTCCTGCCTATTAGAAGAGGGCAGTGTGGGGCTGGCGAGATAGCTTGCTGTCTAAAGTGCTTGCTTAGCCGGGCGTGGTGGCGCATGCCTGTAACCCCAGCACTCGGAAGGCTGAGGCAGGAGGATCGGTGAGAGTTCGAGACCAGCCTGGGCTACAAAACTGAGCTCAAGGCCAGCCTGAACTGTATAATGAGACCCTGTCTCAAAAAGACCAAAAAAAAAAAAAAAAA
>PVJA010045722.1:0-15488 GCA_004027025.1 Myocastor coypus | reverse complement strand
AAAAAAAAAAAAAAAAAAAAAAAAAAAAAAAAATATATATATATATATATATATATATATATATATATATATAATAATAATACAAGAGTGAGGAAGAGAGCAAGGTGGCCATATCTGGGGTGAAAACCTGGCAGCTGGGGATGGAAGAAAGCCCCCTGGGCCACCGAGAGGAATGGGCACAGGTGGGGAATGCCCACAGCCACGCTGAGTGGCACTGAGCTTTGAGAAGTAGGAGCCGCCACAGCCACTTGGGGAAGAGGGGTGCACGGTGTCCTTCCCACCTGCTCTGCTCCCCCGGAACCCCACAAAACAGGTTCCACAAGGCGGGCACCCACAGTCCATTTCTACCCCCAGCACAGCCCAGCTGAGGCGCCCCATGAATGCCTGGGATCCAGTCAGCCGTCACGGGTTGGAGACATCAGTGACAGATGACAGGCAGGTCAGACACACAGGCCCGGCCCAGCAGTAGGCTCTCAGGGCTGGGCTAGCGATACTTCGACTTGAGGAGCTTGCCAATGGGGGCTGAGAGGCCTGGGGTGGGGGGGGAGCGGGGGGGGTGGCACAAGGAAGGAAGGGGCGCCAGGCAGGCCTGACCCCGTTCACAGCCAGCCGGGGGGACGGCAATCTGCCCACATCCACCCTGGACTCAGCTGTGAGGCCCAGCACATACCAGGCATGGTGGGGAGCTCCGGGTCCGCGTACTCACAGGGTCCCTGAGCTCCTCACTGTCTCGGGGCGAGGTCCGAGGGATCTTCAGGGGCAGCTCGTCTGCACACTCGGTGTCCGAGGCATTGGGCGACTCCGCGAGGTCCAGGCAGTCCTCTCTCTTGGGGCCTCTGAACCTGATCCTGTCCAGCCTCCTGAGCATGTTCAGCACGGAGCTCCTGGGCCTCACCTGGACATGACGGGCGGGCTCCCTACAAGACAGGGGGCTCGGTCACTCCGAACTCCAGGCTCTGGTCAGCAGGCAGTGGCCTCAGGTCTCACCTTTGGTCACCAGGCAGGGCCACCGTCCATCACCCCACCCTGCCAGGCTGGTCACCCATGGACTCCCTCTAACCTCAGCCAGAGCGGGCCATCCCCAGGCCCCAGCAGGGCAGGAGCACACCCAGGCCCCCAGGGGGCCACTCTGGCTCACCACAGTGACTCAAGCCAAGGGTCAGGGAGAGCACGCCATGGAGCGGGGCTGGAGGCTGACCGCTCTCCAGAGGTCCAGTCACCAGCACAGGGGAGGTGTGGCTGCACACAGCCGGGGAAGCCACCCAGGTTCAGGGTCCAGCCCAGCTGAGCCTCAGAGACTGGGCCCCACTCTTCCTATAAAGATTCTCAGAGCTGGGGCAAGACCTCAGGCCCTGGCCTGCTTCCTCCACTTGTGCAAATATATACCTGTGTGCACCAAGGGGTTTATATCCTGTTTTTTGTTTTTGTTTTTGTTTTTTGGTGGAACCAGGGTTCAAACTCATGACCTTGCACTTGCCAGGCAGGCACTTGTGCCACAGAGCTATCTCCCTGGCCCCAAGGTTTATATCCTGTTGACACCAGGACAGCCAGGGCAGCCTCCAGAGTCTGACAGGGGTGGGGAGAGGCAGCTCCTTCCCTCGCCCAGTGCCTGAGGTTCAGGACCACAGCACAATGGGCAGATGGACAAGGGCCGCCCGCTCTAGCCTAGCCCCCATGGCACAGCTCCAGGCCAGTGCTGCAGCCCAGGGTGTGGCCCCCTCTCACCAACCTGGCTCCCCAGGGTCACAAGGCCCCAGGTCCTGGGGTGTGTCACACCGACTCCTTGCCAGGTTTTGCATCTGCAAGGCAGGAGTGATCCTGACAAGGCAGAGGCGGTCTAGGAAGCCAAGACAAACATGCCCGGTGGGATCGGACCACGGCCTGCACCCAGGAAGCCACAGGACCGTTTCTGTGAGAAAAGGAGAAGGCGGGGGGATGGGGCTTCAGCTTCCTGCTGGGGGCCGCAGTACCAAGTCCACAGGGCTGCTCCACAGCTGCAGGAGGTGTCTCTGGGTGGGCCCAACCAGCTGCCCACTAAGGATGGCACTGTCACTCAGGATGACACTTAGTGGGGACCTCAGAGCTCAGCCAGCAGGCACACAGGCCCATCTGAGCCTTACGCTCCTGGCCCAGGCTCTGATCTAGGCTCCTGGGACAAGGAGCTCACGCAGGTGGCTCTGTTGGTCAGCATCTCCTGGAGCCGGTGGGAGCCCAGGGGTGCTAGCGGTGCATGGGGCAAGGGTGGGGGACCAGCCACCATACTGTGTGCAGAAACTGTTAACTCCAGAAGGACTGATGGAACAGTAAACCAAAAACCAGACCAACAGAAAGAAAGGAGAACTGGCTACTCAGCAAATCCCAGGAGACAGTGGTTGCTATGAAGGGACCAGGCTGGCATGGAGCCCATACCTACGACCCGAGCACTCGTGAGGCTGAAGCGGGAGGATGGCCATGAATTTTGAGGCCAACCTGGGATACATAGGAGTTCAAGACTAGCCTGAATTGCATAGCGAGACCTTGTCTCAAACAAAAACACTGTAAGATGAATACACAGAGTAAGAAAAAAAAAAAAAATCTAACAGATAACTGGAAATTTCTTAGTTGGTAAAAAGTTAAAGCAAGGCCAGGTGGCCCACACCTGTCATTCTAGCACTCTGGGAGGCTGAGACAGAAGGGGGGCAAAATTTGAGACTAGTCTGGGCAACCTAGTGACATAGTGAAATCCTGCCTCAAAACAAGAAGTGTAAGAAAGATAAGGTATAAAACAGGAAGTGCAGGTGGTTAGATGTGTGAAGATGAGTGTCATATCTTGGTTACGAGACAGCCTGAATACACTGGGGGAAATTACAAGCCTACCTCCTAACTCCCGCGAGAGCTCCCAACACCGCCCACCAGGAGTGGGCACTCACTCGGGGTGTGTGTGTGAGGACCACGCCCATGGGCACCCTGATCAGGGGCTGTACCCTGAGATGCCAGTCTAGGACCAAGCCCCACACACGCAGCCCCTCTCTGCCTGGAAATGTTCCTCAGAAACCAGGAAAGATAGCACCATGCCAGCCACGCCCACCTCAAACCCTGACACACAAGGCTACTGTGCCATCCCCGGTGGCCTCCTGCAGAACACCAATTTGGAATGTGACCTCCCTGCGGTCACGCTACACTAAGGGGTGGCGGGAGACACAGGTGTGTGCAGGGTGCTACACACCCACGCCAGCTCGGGGTGGTTCTCTCTCTAGAGCCGGCCCTACACATTCCTGTTGCTCTTTGGAAGAAATTATTTTATTACGCCAAGATACACAGGAGACTTTCCAACCTACTCCTTGTAAAAGGTGCCATTCCAAACACTGCGGATGGAGCCCAGAACGCTTCATCCGGTAAAGCTGACACTGCGCTTGCTAGAACGCCCACGCCACTGTCCCCTCCCAGCCAGCCCATTCCCCACCCCTGCTCACTGCCACGCAGTAAAACAGCAGGAAAAGAACAGCCACATAAATCCTAGCACTACAGAAGACCTTCCTATGCTTCCGGAAGCTCTGCCTTGGCCACCCATCCCCCTCCGAGAGCAGCCCCACAAAGAGAGCCGAACACATCCCTGCGGGTGGAGAGGGACACCCGGGCAGAGCCGCAGACGCTGGGGCGGAGCGGCAGGCCCTGGCTCCCCTGCCCAGCTCTCAGCTCCATGCTGAGCTCCCCTCCCCTGCTATTCTGAGTTCCCTCAGGTTGCCCCGCCTCCTCTCTGAAGCTTCAACAGCTAAGGAGGCCACCGCACCAGGAGATGGACAAAGGTGCCCAGCGTGGCCCAGTGCCCACCAAACACACGCTGGCTACCTCTAGGGCTCAGTTCCCCAGGGTGCTCCTGCTGCCCTGCCTACTGCACCCCAGGCAGGCGTCCCAACACGCCACCCAGGAGCTGGGGTCTGGAGCACCACCTGGATGACTCCTTGAAAGAGAAGCAGCTGTCTCCACTGTGGCTGAGCCTGGCTGTTTCTGTTCACCGACACGTACAGAACCGGCTACGGCTTGGCCGTCTCCCTTCAACTGGCCTTAGCAATGCAGTTGGTCGAGCTGAGGTGCTGGTGGGTGGTTTGTGAAGCCAGGTGACAGGGCAGGGTGTCCCCACCCAAAAGCTCCCAACAAACATGTGAGCCGGGCAAGATGGAGAGCTGTGCTGCATGCTGCTGGGTGGGACCGGTGGGGACCAGCTGGGACCGGCTGGGACCGGCTGGAATGGAGCCTCAAGATGAAGACCCCAAAACATTAGATGCCGCCTCAGTTGTGCCACGCAGACCGCTCTGCATGTCCTCCTCCCGGCATCCTGCAGAGGCGGCTTCAGGCCTCCTGCCCAGCCCAGCTCACAGCACTCGCCTGCTGCCCACCACTGTCATGCGCGCTCATCCCCGAGCTTCTTTCTTCTTCACAAATGAATAAAACCCAGGTCTGGCCCTGGGTCGAGGCCTCTGTCCCAGTTAGCCACATCCTAGCTGGACTCAGGACCCCTTCGCTCCCCACAGCTACAAATGCCTCACCCGCTAGGATCCCTAGAACTTCTCCGCAGGATTGCAGACATAAACTTCCTGGGCCCTGACAAGGACCGGAAAGGGCTCTCTGTACAAGGGTCCTAGAAGGCCACTCCCCATCCTCCAGCGGCAACCCCCGGGTTCTGTGACAGCACAAACGCCTACGGTGCTGTTGGGAAGGAGAGAACGCCATGCTGACCGACCGGGCCGGGGCACCAGCCCGGTGGTGCTCCACTGGCTGGCCTGGGGAGGGTGTCCTCAAGGTCCATGCCAGCACCCTGCCTGGCCAAACTGCGTCCCACCCAAGCCAGGATTACCCTGCCCCCGGGACCTTTCGCTGACCATGTCTACTAAGGTCTCAAGGGGCACACATCTGAGAGGGACGCTGTGCCACCCAGCAACCCCAACTTCAAGGCAGGGGAACCGAGGCTGAGGCTAGGGTGGTTGTACCCCAGCCTGCATCCTAAGACAGGATGTTGGACCCGCTGTGTGACCCCAGAGCAAGAGCTGCCCTCCCCACACTCTCCTGCCTGGTTGTCACAGCACCTGCTGTCCTGGGTGCTGCAGCCTGTGATGCGGTCCCCAGCCGCCCTACACCCCCACCCTCAGCCCAGCTGCTCCCAAAAGGACACCCACCAGACCACCTCATCCCTGCCCTGTCCACTCCAGGACACTGAACCCGACTCCACAGCCCCTCAGAGGGGCCCAGCCCCCAACCACGCAACTCCTGGACACTGTTGCTGCTTGGCTGCTCCTGCTGTCACTCATCAGACCCCGCCTGGGCAGCGCAGAGCTCTGCCACGGCCACCAACCCTTTGCAGAGTGCGCCCTGCATGCCCCAGTCTGGCCCCATACCTCCACCTAGAAGCAGAAGTTCGGACACCGCAGCAGCAGCTGCTTGGGGGCACACGCCGAGGACCCTGTAACCATGCGTCTTGTAGGGCTAGGTGGCCAGAAAGGCCTGGGGTGGGTAGCACCTGTGGGGGAGGGCCAGCAGGAGGCACTCCCAGCACCCTACGCTCCTGGCCCGCAGTGCAAGACGGACAGAGTCCAGCGGCCCTGGGTGTGAGCGCGCTGCCCGTGAAGGCACTGAATGGCTTCAGGGCACACAAAGGAGGCAGTGTCCGCCTCCGGCTTGGGAACCACCGACGCCCTCATTTCCCTTTCCCCCCCCAGGCTGGCAAGAGCCAGCGCCCCCCCCCCCCCGGCTTCTTTCTGTAGCCCGGCAGCCTGCCTGGCTGTGCCGCTTACACCCAGCCACCCCAGATAAACCGCTTGCACTTTGCCCTGGACGCCAAGCTTCCCCTGCGCAACACTCCAGGGCCCTAGGGCCCCAGGATGCTGGTGAAACCCAGGCCAAGGCTCAGGGCTGTCTCCTCTCACCTCCCTCCCTATCTTCATTGTCGGCAAGACCTGGGATCACAGCGAGACCCCGGACAGATGGACTATGAGGGCACCTGAGAGGGTGTGATGTAGCAGATTCTGAGGTTAGGAGGGCCAGCACCCCCAGCCCTACTGTGCCCTAACTTCCCACAGAAGGGATCCAAGGACCCAAATGTACACACAGCTCCCAGCCAGCAGCCATCTCCTTGGACCCATGTGTCTGGGCAGCTAGGGTGTGACCCTGTCCCCTTAGCTGTTTGCGTCTGCCCAGTGCCAGCCTCGAGAAGCATGCTGTCCTGCCCAACCTCAAGGCCGTCCCCGAGAGAATGCCCCTCCCCCGATTCCACTGCAGTCCTGCAGGCGGGGTCCCTGCAGGACCTTCGTGACCCCAAATAGCACAGATGTCACACCAGCCTTCCTGCCACCTTCACGCTGCATCGTCTGTCGCTGCCACACATGTGGACCGGCTACAGACGGGACAGGGAGGGGTGTCCTGAGCCCCTGGTGAGACCCTCACCCTGGCCAGCACCACCTGGACACAAGGGACCCAACACCCCTGCACACACCACAGCAAAACATGGGACAGCAACTCCAGGCGATGAGACCCTGGTGTCTACCTGTGCTTGTTTTCAGTCTTACTAAGTTGACACTTACAGATGTTCACGTCTCCTGAGGAGCTCAGACAACTCCCGACAGCCCAGCAGCCGAGGCTTACGAATGGCATGAGCAGCATCACGGTATCCTGGTACAGGAGCTAAGGTTTGAGTACAGGGTGACCCTGGGCACCCCTGAGGGCCAGGCAGCCCTGGAAGCAGGGACGCTTGGACAGGTCGGCTGGTCCAGGGCCCATGGGGCCTCAGGGCACAGGGGCATCTGCAGAAGGCCCCGCTGCAGCTTGAGGGCTTGGGGCTGCAGTGGGTCCCCATCAGTAGAATCCGGACCCCCAGCCCTAGACCTTGAAGACCTGCCTGGGCTGTGCCCCATCCTGATCCTTTCCAGGTCACCTCCTGTTTCTTCCCAGCTGTGCTCAGCACCATCTGCCACCTGTCACCCTAACACGAACTCATGGCCACTGTCACATGGCTGAAGGTGGTCAGGCACGCCTCTATCCGAGGTAGGCTGCATCTGCCTCTCCTGGGCCTTGCCACAGATACCACAGGGTGTTGTGGCAAGGAGCCAGCCCCTGGGGGCCTTGGCCTGTGACCTCACCAGCACCCCACGCCTGGCCTGGAGAGGGGGAAGGGCCACTTCCACGCGGGCTGCTGGCGGGTGCCAGGTGCATGCTGGGAGGCCTCCTGGAGGCAGCTGTGGGTGTAGCAAAGTCAGGCCATGCGCCTGCCATGCTATCAGCCTGCATCTCGCCTCCCCGAGCCTTAGTTTCCCTGTCTTTCAGTTGGTGTACTGGTCGCCCTCACCCTCAGAGGTCGGGTGGTGTCATTCTGGTGCCTATAATTTCTTGGCACAGGTATCTTGCCACGCACCCAGACAGGGGCCATGCCCTCGGCCTTATGGAGAAAGGTTCTCCCTTGGTGCCAGGCAATGCCCAGGCAGGCTTTGGGCAATGTGGGGTGGTACCAGAGGTCCACACCTGGCCAGCTGTGGTCACAGTGGCAGAGATGTAGGCCGCTCTCAGAAACCGTGAGCAGCGGATACAGCGTCAGCTCCCAGTGTTACAGCGTCACCACCACTGGGCCTCAGCGGCTGTCACATCACAGCAAAGGGGGCCAGGATGAAGGCCTGGGATGCTCCTGACGTGGGGCCAGTGTCACCCTGTGCTTCCCAGATGGGAACTGAGACCAGGGTGCTGTGGTGGACAGGACTGGGAGAGCCACAGGGGAGGGGGCTGCAGGCAGCAGGCGGCGGGGACCACAATGTCCCAAATGCGAGGGGCTCAGCCCTGTACAAGGCACTCAGCCCAGCTCCTGCCCTCGACTGAGCCTCTCGAGGTCCTCCCCAGGGCACTGCTGGGCAGCTCTCAGGCCCGTCTGCTGTGGCACTGAGAAGAGAAGTCGACGGTGTGGCCGTGAGGATGCCACTGACAAACACGAAGCTCCTACACCAGCACCTCAGCTGCACACACAGACAGGCTAAGGCTCGGGAGTCTGCGAGAACACCAAGCAGAGCCACTCCTCCGTGCCGTGGCCATCGCTGCGGCAGAGCTGGGGTGGCACAGCTCTCCCCAGGCTGCCCTCCCTTGCCTTGGGAAGTAGGCCCCTCCAGGAGGATCTCCGCACTCAGCGTGACATGCGGGGCACAGGACGTGACTGGGAACTCCCCAGGGGCCACACAGCAGCCCCCGCACAGCTCCAGCCCCACTGCAGAGCTGGGTGGACAGCAGGGGAAGGAAGCGGGTGGCAGCAGGGGATGCTCCTGTCCAGGCCTGTCACTGCCTGGAAGGCTGGGACCTCTGCAGGTCTCAGAGACATCTGGCCCAGGCCCCAGCCAGAGCAGTGCCACGGGAGGGAGACTGTGGCTGTACTTGCTGCAAACCAGACGCTAGTCCTGTGCGGCTGCACCTGCTGGTGCTCATGGGCACGACTCTGCCAGCACGGTGCCCCACCCAGCAGGCCAGAGGTAGCAGCAGTGACAGGGGCCCAGAGTCTTGACATTCAGAACGCCACAGCAGAGCCGTGGCATTTAACAAGCACCCACTGTGTGCTGGGCACACTCTGCATTCCACACCTGTGCAGACAGGAGAGGCTCGAAGCGCAGCCCTCGGTGTCTCCTTATGGCTCCAAGGCAAGTGCTGCTCTAAGGAGGGAGAAGAACGCACCGCAGAACCTGGACACAACGGTGTTAGCCCAGGGGCCGCCCAGAGGAACGATACCGACAGAGAGAACTGAGGAGCTGTACGAAGGGGCTGTCCTGCACGCTACAGAAGCCACCCACTCAGATCCTCTTGTCAGAGCAAGCCGGAGCACACATGGCAGGTGCCAGCAAGGCCTCCATGAAGCACAGGGTCCCTCTCCTGGCTCAGCGTGGGCCCAGGCAGAGGATAGGATGGTGGCCAGGTCCCGACACAAGTGCTGGAGACGGCCCAGCAGAGAGCAAAGTGCAGGGGAGGGCGGAGAGGGGCAGGCAGTGCGGCCTCGGGACCTCCCAGGTGGCTCGGTGGCAGCACTCTGTCCCAGGGACAGGTCCCGCTCAGCGCCTGCACAGCAGAGCCCACTGGGGTCTGGCAGTGCCAAGACGAGGTCTTGACCCACATCGAGTACTGTGACCCCTTTCAAAGGCTTCTGAGGAAGCCCAGGTTCCCAGAGGAAACGCCACCTGCGGCTGTTCAAGAGGAAGGCCTGCTCTGGTCACAGAGCAGGCCCCGGCGGGGCCAGGAGCCAGAGCTGCGTGCAGAGCAGCAGAGGTGTGACCTGGCCCCCAGCAGCAACGGCCAGGCCGGGTGCGCAAGAGCAGAAGCTCCTCTGGACTTCCTCACAGAGCTACGGGATGAGCCAGTGGCCCTGCTTCTGGTTCTGCAACCAAAAGAAGCGGAGGTTGGGCTTAGTCAGACACCTGCGGGTCAGGCTCACACCGCCGAGGCCGGCACGAACCCGGCATCTGCCTGCACACTCGGGGGACAGGCAGGGAGCACAGCAGTCACCAAGCAGGGCGGGACACAGGAGGTCGCTACAGGGTCGGTCACAGCGACAGGAAGCAGAATGCTGTCTGCCTGGGGCTCAGGGAGGGGACAGCCTGTGCATGTGTAATCCAAACAGTTTCAGTTTGAGAAGAGAAGGTCGTGTCGCAGGTAGTGATAGCTGCACGACATCAGTGTGCTTGATGAAGCTGCACTGTGCCTGGAGATGTAGTCAGCGGGCTGAATCGTAGGCGGTGTGGACTGAGCGCAGCCTCCACACGCAGGGGTACGGGAGGCAGAGAGGGCCAAACCTCTGCAAGGCAATCTATGACCTTTTTTTTTAGACAGGGTCTCCCTATGTAACCCAAGCTGGCCTCAAAATCAAAGTGATCCTCCTGCCTCAGCCTCCTGAATGCTGGGATGACAAGCAAGTGCCACCATGCCTGGCTCTATCTATAAATTTAATATAATCCCCTAAATAAACAGCGTGAAGGCTTTAGAGGAAGGAAGGCAGGCTGAGATGAAGGCACACCAGGAAAGTTCAGGAAGCTAAGGAGCCAGGATAGCACAAACAGCAGGAGTGTCATGGCAAGCCGGAGGAAGGCCACAGCCCCTCCCAGCAGTAGAGCTAGGCCAGCGGTCATGGAAGCAGACCCAGGTGGCATCTGAACCCAGCAGGGAAGGACTGACTTATAATCTCTGACAATGACACGCCAGGGAGCTAAGTGGGAAAGGGGACGGTCAGACCACGCCTCACAGCTGTGTGAGGTCACTGCAGGCATCGAAGGTCTGCATGAAGATTAATGACAGAGGCGGGGGGCTCCTCTGTGACTTGGGGGAACAGTGGCGGGCAGACAGGTCCTCCCCAGAGACTTGAAGTGGGACAGGGCAGCGTGTGCTGGTGACAATTTCCCTGGGCTAGGGTATAGTTCAGGAGTAGGCGGCTTGCCTGACACACAACAGGCCCTGGGCTCCAACCCCAGCTCCTCAAGAAAAACAAAACTCCAAAAGCAATTTCCTGTGAGACCAAATCAAACATAATTTGGAGCCGAGTGTGGTGGCGCACACCTGTAATCCCAGCACTTGGGAGGCTGAGGCAGGATTGGTGTGAGTTTGAGACCAGCCTGGGCTACAAAAGTCAGCTCAAGGTCAGCCTGAACTGTACAATAAGACCCTGTCTCAAAAAAACAAAAATAAATAAATAAATAAATAAATAAATAAATAAATAAAAACATAGGGGTCCAGCAGGATGGCTCAGTGGTCTAAAGCGCCTGCTTAGGAAAGCTTAGGTGGCTGCAGGGACCACGGTTAGATCCCAGGCACTAAGAGTTGCACCAGCCCTGCCCTCAGGGCAGGCTGCGCCGGCCATAAAAATAAATAAACAAAAAATAAATAAATAAATAAATAAGCAAACAAGCAAAAGTTCTGAAACAAGAAAATAAAATAAAATAAAAATTCTAAAAAAAAATAAATAAAAACATAATTTGGGGGAAAATAGTTCAACAGCCCTCTCAAAGAATTCGTGGGTCTAACACTGATAGCCGGTAGAAAAACACACAAGACACAGCCAGCGTGCCGAAAAGCAAAGTGACAGCAGATCTTAAATTCAGGCAAGGTCCCTAACTTGCACTTACAAGGAGCAAAATGCCAGTTCCATTTGCCCCAAGAGGCCCAGTTCCCTAACAGACCACAGGCACAGCATGTGGGAACAGGGAAACCGTTCTGCTCGATGGGCACAGTTGTGGGCAGCCTCACGGGGCCCAGCGAAACGGCGGCTCCACCCCAGATGACACAACCCCCCACCCTGCAAGGACACACACAGTGCAAGGTTGGCTTCCTACAGCACTGCTTTCACGGTGGCGGAGAAAAGGGCCGGAGGATCCTCCACGCCCCCAGTGCTGACGAGGGCCACTGCGTGCGGAAGTGAAGAGCCCAGCCCTGTGTAGGTGCCAGAAGGAAGGAAGCTGTCCACCACCAGGAGGAATGCCTGAGAAAATCGGTGTCTGGGAAGAAGCGTTTCTTTTTCTTTTCTTTTTTGGTCTTTTTGAGACAGGGTTTTGCTATGCAGCTCAGGCTGGCCTTGAGCTCACTTTTGTAGCCCAGGCTGTTCTCAAACTCACACCGATCCTCCTGCCTCAGCCTCCCAAGTGCTGGGATTACATGTGTGGGCCACCATGTCCAGCTAGGAAGCATTTCTTAAGGCTTGTGGTGCCAGTGGTCACAGTCCATGGTCAGTGGTCCAGGATGGAGCTGCTCAGCTCACAGCTGCAGGGAAGCTCAGGCAGAGTCCAAGCGGAAAGGGTTGGGGGCTATAAGGCAGCCTGAGGCCTCACTCTCGCCCACATGCATCGCCTTGTGGATCATGGGTTGGTCCACATATGAAAGTGGAGCTTCCTGGCCCACACGACTTCCCAAAGCCTCCCCATTGGGCGGAGGCCTTGGGAAAGTCTGAGAGCCAAAGTATGGCAGGAGGGGAGAACAAGACAGAAAGTCACCCAGAACGGTGACACAGGAATGCCCAGGATGCCACCTCCGGGAGGAGGGGCAGTGTGGGGATCCTGCCCCCGTGCCCCTGCCCTGACCCACCTCTGAGCCACTCGCCTGGCCTGCCCAGCACAGGCAGCACCCAGTGGCCAGGCTCTGCCCCACCGCCTGGCTCCTCCTCCAAAGCTCCTGAGCTCTGGCATACCAGCTGGCAGGCACAGGGCAGGAGGCAGCATGCAGCTGGACAGCACAGCAGGTGGGCCTGAGAGCCCACAATTCCTGCTTTGTGCACCTGCAGGAGAGGGGTCTCAGGCATGGGCACCCACAAGAGCAGCAAGGGAGCAAGGGGCCATGTCAGGTGCAGCCGATGGGGTCATCCCAGCCAAGGACACGGCCCTATGCTGGGCCACTATTCACAGGCAGGAGACAGGGCCACATGGCCCCAGGGACCTGGTTTTATCCTCACACCTGTGGCAAACACAAAACCGAGGACTGGGGTCTAGGGGCAAGATGGGGCCACCCCGCTCCTGCTGGGCATGCAGAGCTCCCCCAGGGCAAGCTTTGATGGGCACAAAGACAGCTCCCAACCTCATCCACACCACCCACCACCAGGCAGGCCCTGAAGGACACCACTGTCCTACGCAGGCAGCCTCTGGCCAGGGCCACTGCCTTGGTGCAGGACAGCCCTCCACACTGCTCACCCGGGTGGCACTCAGTCCCTCGGTGAACACCCTTCCGCTCCCTGCTGGGG
Source organism: Myocastor coypus (assembly GCA_004027025.1). NCBI lineage: Eukaryota > Metazoa > Chordata > Mammalia > Rodentia > Myocastoridae > Myocastor > Myocastor coypus. The sequence continues at coordinate 2,782 of PVJA010045722.1, read as the reverse complement.
ACCAGGGCCATCCCTGCTCTGCCACCCCACTGAGCGGCCCCTCCTCCAGGAAGTCCTCTGGCCCCATAGCCCTCAGCTGCCGCAGCCTGAGGCCTAACGAAGGAGAAGATGCATGCGCTGCTGCCTGCTGCACGGCCACCACCTCCTCCTCATGCACCATGGCCCGTGCACAAGGCCCACATGGCATTCCCAGCCCTGCTGGGTCAGCAGCCACACAACTGAGGCACAAACCAATGCCGCTCAGAGATACAGAGATGGGCAGCCCAGGGCACAGGCTCAGGAGGCACAGGGACACAGGACAGGGACAAAGGCCACCAGCAGGACAGGAGACAGAGGTGCCAACCTGACACCCCAAGGGCCACACCCCTAAACCTGTTCCTCACTCTAGGAAGACTCAGTGGACCCCTCTCCCTATCTCCCTCCACTGGGACCCTGTAGAAAACCTGCACAATGACCCCATACCCTGCCACCAGGAAAAGAGGGCAGCGGCCCTGGGTGACAACTCGGGATCAGCTGCTGGCTGGTGGTGGCTCCCACAGAGGGCAGCCGGAGTCGCACTGGCCTTCAGAAGTTAATTACTGAGCCAAGTGTAGAGGCATAGGCCTGACATGCCAGCACTCGGGAGGCTGAGGCAGGAGGATCGCACTGAGTTCAAGGCCAGCCTGGGCTACCCCGTGAGTTCAAGGCTAGCCTGAAACACAGCAACTTGTCCCCAAAACACTAAAGCAATTACAGTTGTAAAAAGAGAAAGGAAGTCAGAAAACAATTTCTAAAGCAGATACCATGGGAGGAAGTTTTCAAGAAGTAAAGGGTCCTTTGTCCTCTGGCCACTCTTTCGGTAAACAGCACACCTCAGGTGGCTTCGGAGGAGGAGGTCTGGAACTACCCACATTCCAGCCCATTTTGCTGGGACCCCTGAGGAGCCCAGACTGCCACGGCTACTGAAGCAATGGTCACCCAAACTTGGTTTCCTTCTGCTCACAAAGGGGGCAGAGCCCACAAGCACGCGGCTCTGTGGTCCAGGGGGCTGAGTGGTGGGGTGCTCTCCTCTCCCCACTACAGAGCACTGCGGGCCTCAGTCCACAGGCCTCAGCTCACACCGGCGTTCAGGTGGCTGGCAACTCTGCATAGGGAGGTTTTCATTTCTAAGTACCCTGCAAGAGCCAGGGATACAGCTCAGTGGCACAGCGCCTGCCTGGTAAGCCCAAGGTCATGAGTTCAATTCTTGGGCACCCCCCAAAAAAAACTTTAATCTTCAAAAAGCTCTTTGAAAGCACCAGTGAGGTGTGAATCTTGAATAACTGTGCCCCATCCCGTGCAGAACCCTCCAGCACCCCTGCCCTACCAGCCTGCATCCCAGGTTCCCCACCCTACTGCTGTCCCAGGGGTCTTAGGGTGACCCAGTGTGACCCAACAGATCGTGTCTGCCTCCTCAGCACAGTATCCAGCATGCCTCTCTGTGGGTGGCACAGGTGCATGATCAAGTTCACCCTACACCTGTGTCCTGAGCTCCCAGCACACCTGCTCGCCCACCCACACACACACACACACACACACACACACACACACACATACCCTCCCCTGCTCACACTGCCAGCCGCTGGCTCCTTCTCTCAGGTCAGGCCTGAACGTGGCCTCCGCTGATCAGCACGGCGTCCACAAGGTCACTCTGGCTGCTACATGGCTGCAGCTGCAGGAACTGGCTTTCGGCAGCAGCTCCTGTTTCCTGGCTCAGGTATCTCTATTGCTCTCCACCCAGCGCTTGGGGCTGCACAAACTCCATTTTCTCTCAGGGCCCTTCCTCACCCTCCCAGCCTGCAGCTGAGAGCAGCTATAGGGTCCAGCTCTGCATGTCCCAGGCAGAAGATGAGAACCACTGATAAACCAGGGCCGGGCAGCCAGCAAATCACAGCAAAGCAAACCCAGGGCCCTCACCACTCTGCCCACAAAGGCAGAGAGGGGCAGCTGGCAGGTGCAGGCAGGACCTGCTGCTTCAGTCCAGTGCTGTCCACCGCTGGGTCCTTTGGCATGAAGGCCAAGTACAAACCGACAGTCCACCCACCCTTCCTTGCCTCCCTCCACACGGCAGGCATAACCCTGACTCCACTCCTGGGAGCAGCAAGGGACCCTACTAGAACCTTCCTGCCTCACCAGAAGGTGACCACTGCCAAACGCTAAAGCAGAAAACATACAACTAACCAGAACACCACCTCTGAAGGCAAGCTCTACACACAACCAAAGGCAAAAACAAAAATAAAGTAAAATCTAGCCAGGAAGAGTGGTATACACCTGCCCTTCCAGTGACCAGGAGGCCGAGGCAGGAGCTTTGCCAAGTTTCAGACCAGGCTGGGTGACTCCGCAAGACGTTGCCTCAGAATAAAATAAAAAAGGATGGGGTGTAGCTCAGTGTTCCCTGACTTCAGGCTCTGGCACCACAGAGAAGTCAAAAAAAAGTAAGACGAACCAGAAAAAAAAAAAGCTGCACTATATAGAAACTTGGTCACAATGGTAACTTGGAAATAAAACTATAAAACTGCACTTGTTTCTGTTCTAATTAAAACCACGCCAGGGGCCCGGCAGGATGGCTCAGTGGTTTAACACACCTGCTTAGGAAAGCTTAGGCGGCTGCAGGAACCGCGGTTCGATCCCTGGCACCACATGCTGCGCCAGCCCTGAACCAGCCATAAAAGCAAACAAACAAACAAACAAAAGTTCTGAAACAAGAAAAAAATAAAATAAAATGAGAATTCTTTAAAAAAAAAAAAAAACATGCCAGAAAATC
>PVJA010045721.1:0-15472 GCA_004027025.1 Myocastor coypus | reverse complement strand
TTTTTTATTATTATTATTTTTTTTTTCTTGTTTCCGAACTTTTGTTTGTTTATTTATTTTATTTTTATGGCCGGCTCAGCCCGGCCCCAGGGCAGGGCTGGCACAGCATGTGGTGCCGGGGATCGAACCGAGGTTCCTGAAGCCGCCCAAACTTTCCCAAGCTGGCGCTTTAGACCACTGAGCCATCCCGCCGGGCCCCTGGAACCTTTATTTGTTTATTCACTAATTTTTATGGCTGGCTCAGCCTGCCCCGAGGGCAGGGCTGGCACAGCATGTGGTGCCGGGGATCAAACCGCGGTCCCTGAAGCCGCCCAAGCTTTCCTAAGCAGGCGCTTTAGACCACTGAGCCATCCTGCCAGGCCCCTCTCTCTTTGTTTTAAACAGGGCCTTACTCTACGTCTTACTCTCCCTCTGTCTCTGGGTCAGTCTTAAGCACCTTACATTGTCTCTACCTCAGCCTTTCAGAAATTCAATATAAACCACTATCATGGATTATGTCTAGTTATCTCCCCAAAGCCTCAACGCCTCATATGTGGGGCTTCTGAGAGAGGACTGGATGACTGGATTGTCATCCAAGGCATCAGCTCCAAACGCTCCTCGCCCCAGGAGAGGTATCTGAAACCTTCCCACAGCCTGTGCTTCACAACCCAAAACTCTTCATTCAACTCCAGAGCTAGAAGCTTGACAGCTCCAGGCTTATCGCAGGGCTGGGAAGTGTGAGCCCCGTTTAAGAACTACAAATCAGGGGCCCAGCGGGATGGCTCTGTAGTCTAAAGCCCCTGCTTGGGAAAGCTTGGGCGGCTTCAGGGATTGCAGTTTGATCCCCAGCACCACAAGCTGCGCCAGCCCTGCCCTCGGGGCGGGCTGAGTTGGCCATAAAAATGAGTGAATAAACAAACAAAGATTCTGAAACAAGAAAGAATTACGAATCATTCTTTTTTTTTCAGCCGGGCGTGGTGGCGCACGCCTGTAATCCCAGCACTTGGGAGGCTGAGGTAGGAGGATTGGTGCAAGTAAGAGACCAGCCTGGGCTACAAAAGTGAGTTCAAGGCCACCCTGAACTACATAGCAAGACCCTGTCTCAAAAAGACCAAAAACAAACAAAAAAAAAAAGTCAGGCATAGTAGCACATGTGGAGGATGAGGCAGGAAGATTGCCATGAGTTCGAGGCTTTTTTTCCTTGTTTCAGAACTTTTGTTTGTTTATTAATTTATTTTATGGCTGGCTCAGCCCGCCCTGAGGGCAGGGCTGGCACAGCATGTGGTGCCAGGGATCAAACCGCGGTCCCTGAAGCCACCTAAGCTTTCCTAAGCAGGCGCTTTAGACCACTGAGCCATCCTGGCGGGCCCCATTATTAGTGAGTTTAAGACAAGCGTGAACTACATAGCAAGACCCTCTAAATAAATAAATAAATAAATAAATAAATAAATAAATAAATATTTTAAAAGGCTAAGAGTTTAGGCAGTCTCCAGGGTTCAATGCCTAGTTGTTGTTTTTTGTTTGTTTGTTTGTTTGTTTGTTGTTGTTGTTGTTTTTTTTTTTTTGGTCTTTTTGAGACAGGGTCTCGCTATGCAGTTCAGGCTAGCCTTGAGCTCACTTTTGTTCCTCAGGCTGGTCTCAAACTTGCACCGATCCTCCTGCCTCAGCCTCCCGAGTGCTGGGATTACAGGCGTGCGCCACCACGCCCAGCTTCAATGCCTAGTTCTGAAAAAACAACAACAACAAAAAAAAAAAAAACTATAAGGCACCAGAGATTAATGGTGGGATAATATATACCAGACAAAGCACTCTGTGTGTGTGTGTGTGTGTGTGTGTGTGTGTGTGTGTGTGTATGAGGTAATGGTGAGTGAACCCAGAGCACTGGACCTGTGCAATATTCCCCACCCTTTATTTTTTTTTTTTATTTTTTTCCCCACCCTTTAAAACTTAAAAAAAGAAACACTATATCCTGTGCTCTGTATAACTACAATGAGGACAACAATATGCATCATATCAATTATTGGGAATGTGTTACTAACATGTTTTGAAACTATCACATTGTAATTTCTTATTAAATATAATAAAAAATAAAATTTCAAAAAAAAAAGATTCAAAACTGAAAAAGAAAATAATAACAATTTGGAGACAGAGTCTTGCCAAGTTGATAAATTACCCAGACTGGGCTAAAACTTGAGACCTTCCTGCCTCAACCTCCCAGAGTGCTGAGATTATATGTATGTACCTCCATGCCAAGTTACAAAAAGCTCTTAATGATAATTACATTTTCCATCAGAGGAGCAAATGTGATCTTTAGGATCATAAAGGTCAGAACTTCAAAGTCTTATCTCTCCATCTTCTAGGCTGCAGGGCAAGTCCCTGAGCCTCAGTGAGCCTTAGTTTCCTCCCTGCAAAGTAAGGTCAGTGCTACCTACATAAGACAGCTGTGAAAATTAAGTGAGGTAACATTCCTTGTGACTTGGATAATCTTGCTCTCAACCAAAGGCACATCACTGATTTGCTCACTCCTCACACTTTCTGTACTATCTGCTCTACTTTTCTGTGAAATAAGACTTCTAAAAATAAGGCCTATTAATTTAAAAATATATGTGTATTTATAGATGGCCTAAAGTAGCATAGTTAAGACAAGGCCCTCTCCAAATAGACTTCTCGTGTTTGATCCTAGTTCTGCCCCTTCCTAGCTCAGTGACATGGGGCACGTGTGGAGCAGCTCTCTGCTCCAGTTTCCTCCTCTAGCAGCACTATAGAAATTTGGCCATTAATAGTAAGTATCGGCCCGGCGGGATGGCTCAGCGGTCTAAAGCGCCTGCTTGGGAAAGCTTGGGTGGCTTCAGGGACCACGGTTCGATCCCAGGCACCACATGCTGCACCAGCCCTGCCCTCGGGGGGCAGGCTGAGCCGGCCATAAAAATGAGTGAATAAACAAAGTTTCTGAAACAAGAAAATAAATAAATAAATAAATATAAATTTAAAAATAATAGTAAGTATCATTAGATGTGCTCAACAATGGTGAACAAGGAAATTTTGATCTCTGACTTCATGAAGCTTAGGAAGAGGCTCTGAAATCACCTGCTGCTTATTCTATTTTTTTTAAAGAATTTTTATTTATTTATTTATTTTTTTTCTTGTTTCAGAACCTTTGTTTGTTTATTCACTCATTTTTATGGCCGGCTCAGCCTGCCCTGAAGGGCAGGGCTGGCACAGCATGTGGTGCCGGGGATAGAACCGCAGTCCCTGCAGCAGCCTAAGCTTTCCTAAGCAGGCGCTTTAGACCACTGAGCCATCCTGCAGGGCCCTGCTGCTTATTCTAAGAATTTTTATTTTATTTTATTTATTGTTTTTTTCTTGTTTCAGAACCTTTGTTTATTCACTCATCTTTTATGGCCCGCTCAGCCTGCCCCGAGGGCAGGGCTGGCGCAGCATGTGGTGCCAGGGATAGAACTGTGGTCCCTGAAGCTGCCCAAGTTTCCCCAAGCAGGCGCTTTAGACCATTGAGCCATCCCGCCGGGCCCCTGCTGCTTATTCTAAATGCAGAAAAATGTAGAGGAGGTTAAGCAATTCCATCATGCCATACACCTGGTTACTAGGGCAGCCTTCAAGGAAACCCCAAGACTAGTGAAAGTTCCAGATTACCAACCACTTTTTCTCCATCACCCTTTGCAAAACAGTTACCAGATTTAAGCCTTATGGAAAATTAAGAGTCCTGTAAGTATACTAGTGGATTCTGGGAGTTCACTGGAATTGGCCCAATAATTCTGCACATTCTTGAACCCTACCCTCTTTTACATTCCATTCCTTATGATGTCTTTGCCTAGCCTACATGTGGCACTTTTTGTAAATTTCAGAGCTAGAATTCATGATGTCAATTACAAAGAAAGGCTTCATTCCCCTATATCACTTGTATATATCTTTTTTTTTTTTTAAGTTGGGGATTGAACCTAGGGCCTTTGCAGTGAGCTATCCCTCCGGCTGCTTTTTATTTTGTATTTTGAGATGGCATCTCCCTAAGTCAGTGCAATGCTGAAGATAGGTTTGAACATTTGATCCCACTTATATTTTCTTTCTTTTTTGGGACCGGGGTTCGAACTCACGACCTTGCACTTGCCCAGCAGGCACTTGTGCCTCGGAGCTATCTCCCCAGCCCCCACTTATATTTTCAATGATGGTTATAGTTATACATCTTAAACACTGACAAAAGTCAGGTGTCTTCATAGAACCTGAAGTGTATACAACACTGGCAACTCTCTTTAGGAAAGGTATATAAAACTACATTCAAAGTATCTACAAGGAAAAAATAAATAAATAAAAATAAAAATAAAAATAAAGCACCCTAAAAAAATAGGCATGGTGGCGCACGCCTGTAATCCCAGCACTTGGGAGGCTGAGGCAGGAGGATCGTTGTGAGTTCGAGACCAGCCTGGGCTACAAAAGTGAGCTCAAAGCCAGCCTGAACTGCACAGTGAGACCCTGTCTCAAAAAAAAGTATCTACAAAGTATGGAAAAGGACCTATATAAATAAAGGGCCTTGAAGTTTAGCATAATTAACTTTCTGGCAAATCTATGGTTGCCTAATTCTTCCTTCTTCCCTTCTATCTACGTAATTTGCACCTTAGCTACCATCTAGCATCCACTGTGTGCTAGACGGTAACTTCCTAGGTGTACATCCTGATTTAAAAAGTATGTATGTATGCTTGGGTTGGGGGCTCAGTAATATCTAGCACAGTGATAAGTAGTTCAGTGGTAGAGAGCTTGCGTAGCATGCGTGGGGCCTTAGATCCACTCTCCAGCACTGCAAAAAAAATATAAACAAACAAATAAATAAATAAGTGTGCTTGGGTTGGCAAGATGGTTCAGCAGTCTAACGTGCCTGCTTAGGAAAGCTTAGGGAACCACCAGGACCGTGGTTCGATCCCCAGCACAACATGCTGCACCAGCCCCACCCCCAGGGCAGGCTGATCTCGAATTCACATCAATCCTCCTGCCTCAGCCTCCCAAGTGCTGGGATTACAAGTGTGCTCCACCACGCCTGGCAGATTTTCTTGATATAGAAGAATAAACTAAGCAATGATAACCTGTGTGTGTTTTGTAAATAAGTTATATGGGGCTGCCTGTTAGACATAGAACAGCCAGAGGCTGCTACAATTTTCTGTTTCCCCTGGTAAACATACCCACAGGTCTTCTCTTCTAAAATGGGGACACTCAGCCAATAATTCTTTTGGATGGATGGATGTGTGATTTAATCACACAGAGAAAAATAATATATAGTTATGTTATTATATATAATCAATATATTTGTATGTACAACATCTGCTTTCATGCAGATACCCCGTAATGTAGCTGTAGCAGGGTTTTATTAAAATTCCCATATTACAGATTGCAGACTGAGGGTCTACAGTGACTTCACACAGTCAGAGCTCCTAGCTGCTGGAAGGACGTTTTGAAAGCTGACTAAATTCAGAGGCCTTGGGCCTGATGGGATGCCTCAGTGGTCTAAAGCGCCTGCTTGGAAAAGCTTGGGCAGCTTCAGGGACCATGGTTAGATCCCGGGCACCACATGCTGCGCCAGCCCTGCCCTCGGGGCGGGCTGAGCCGGCCATAAAAATGAGTGAATAAACAAATAAAGATTCTGAAACAAGAAAAAAATAAAAAAATTCTAAATTCAGAGGCCTTTGCAGTTCAAAGAGGACTGTGATCTTAGGCCCCACTGGGCTCTTACAGGCCTGGTGCTTGCTCTAGGAGGAAGAGGAGGAAGAGGGGTGGGTAAAGTTTGACTCTGCACGTTGTCTTTATTCCCTCTCCCCGTTCCCCTCGGAAGCAGGGGACACAAAGAGTGCATTGGCAACGGCTGCACAAAGAACCCCTACATGAGATAAACCGAGGCCATTTTTGTAGGTAATTTGGGGATAGGAAATCGCTTCTGGTGTGCGGGGTGCAGGAGAGCAGCTATCCCAGGCCGATTAGCCCGATGAGTCAGCGGGGTTTGTCCCATTATTTGCATAGTTTCTCCCCTCTGTCTTCCCGAGGTCAGCAAGAGCATGCAGCCACAATCCTGCCTGCACTCTCCCGCCCCGGAGCTGGATCTGTCGGTGCCTGGCCTGGGGCTGGCAGAGTGCGCGGAGGGAGGAGAGGTAACTCTCGGCTCCCAGTGGCTGTCACCATTCCCAGCTGACTCAATGCACCACCCTCTCCGTCGCCGCCCGCTGCACCCCAACTTTCCGCCCCAGCCCTACCACTCGGAGACAGGGCGCCGCCCCCCGCTGCCCCGGGCGCCCTCTGCAGCCGGGGCTGCCAGGGCACCATGCCCGTTGGCCAGGCGGGCCGTTCTCGGGACACTTAGCAGCTGCTGTCGCAAAGAGTTGGGAATCTAGGTCAAGGTGCTCTCGGCGGGGCCCAGGGGACGATCACCTGACCGCGAGGTGTGTGACTCAGCGGGAAGCCAGGGGCGGGGTGGAGCCGGAATCTCCAGGCTGGCAGGGCCGGGAGGAGGAAGAGGTCAAGTTGCCTCCGTCTGGCTGGCAGTCAGCGGAGGAGGAAGAAGCTGCAGGAGGCAGAAGGCTGTGTAGGGTGACCTCTGGTGACCTAGCTAAGGTGACATCCAGAGCCGGCTGTCACCCTCGCCGTAGCTGAAACCATGCCCAGCTCAAACTGTCTCTGCGGCTGTGAACACCTAATTAGCCGCCTCCCTGCCAAAGTGAGAAACCAAATTAACAGCCTGCTCATCACTCCAGACCCCGCGCCCCAGCCCCTCCCCCGCGCCCTAAGAAACCAAAGCCACCGGCCCACCATACAAAGGCAGCTAACCCTATGAAACACAATTCGCCTGTTTCCCCCAATTAATTCTGAATGTGAAAATTACGAACCCATTGTATTTTACGTGTCCACACGGCAGGAACCGTCTTTCAAAGGGGAGGCAGTTGCTGCTGTAGCTGGAACAAACGGCAGCTGCTTGGTCTGAGCCTCACTTCCTCTGGCTCCGGCTGCAGGTTCCTCCCGGCCAAGCAGGGAGTTTCCTCACGCTGGGGGCTCTCAGCCCAGGCCACCCTCACCTCCCACCCCCAAGCTGCTCACCAAGCTCTGTGGGTAGCACTTCTGGGACTCCCTAGTTCCATGAGTCAGAGCCAGGCTGGAGACAGACAGCAGGCTTCCTTTATTAAATCAGCCTCCTGCCTTGTACACCACAGAGGGAAGCTATAATTACCCGTTTGGCCCGGCTCTGAGAACTGAGCCACAGAGGCTTGACTGGGAGGGATGGTTCCTGATTTCTGCATTTATCTAGTGCATCCCAGCTTGGGAATAAGAATAACAGCCCAGGATGAAGAGCCTGTTCCACAAATATCAGCTGCTTTTGCATATGTAGTGGGGTGCACTGCTAGAAACAAACAAACAACCCCACCAAAACAAAAAAAAAAAAAAAAAAAACACTGTATTCAAGCTTCCAAAAGTTGTTTCGTTTCGAGTACCTCTTGCTTTCAATACCAGAGGCAGGTGCTTAAGGTTGGTTTACAAGAGATAAAGGAAAAGGCAACAAAACATTGTTTTAGATCCTCAGGTCAAGACTGCTTTATCCGTTAGGCATCATAGACTGAAATCTCAGGCCTCTCAGCTTTTCCACCAGCCTACAGAAACGTCTGAAACCTGAATGTGTACATGTAGCTGGATCCAAGATGGAAAAAAAAAAAAAAAACAATGGCCCAAAATCAAAATATAGTCACTCTCTGTAACTATCTCTTTAGTATTCACTGGCCTGTTTGCTGCGTTCACTCACTTCTGCATACCTTTATTCCATTCATTCAACAAATATCTGTCAAGCTGCTTTCTTTATGCCAGGCATAGTTATAGGCACCAGGGAGATATAAGTGTTAAATCAATTACAGATACAGACAGAACTAAGCAGGCAAATATTTCTGACCTTCTGGCTCAATAAAATATCTTAGAGATAGTAAGTGTAATTAATAAACAGTACACACTGGTAATCCTAGCAGTCCAGGAGGCTGAAGCAAGAGAATCACAAGCTTGAGCCAAGCCCTGGTTACTTAGTGACTCAGTGAGAGACCTTATCAAAAAAAAAAAAAAAAAAAAACTAAGTTAAAGGGAGAGGTAGCTTATTGTGAAGATCTTGGATTCAATCCACAGTATAACAAATAAATCAAGAGAGAAAACACAGACCAGGAGAGAAGAAATTTGTTGGCAAAGGAGAAATCTGTAAATATCTCATGATATTTAAGAATAATTTGTATGCTAGATTTCTCTTACAGTGAAAGTTCTCAAGTTGGCTTGCTGATTGCTGAGAAATTATAACTAATCACAAATGTGAGTTACATGTGACTAAAGTACAGTTATCAAAATCCTTTAAATCTTTGCATATCAAAAGGTGAGTGCATTTTCAACAGATTTGACAAGAGTAAAAGTGCCATTGCATTTGACCTTGCTCTTGTTATAGGAAATTGAATGTAGTTCACTGAGAAATGTATTAGGCACCTAGAATATAGCAGTTCAGGACTTAAGGGTCAGATGCCAGAAGTCAGATCCTGCCTCCATCAGTTGCTGCTTTAGTGATTCTGGGAAAGGCACTTAGCTTCAGTTCCCTGTCTACAAAATGGGAGTGATATGGAACCTACCTCATAAGGGTTTCTGGAATGATTAAATAAGATGATGAAAGGAAAGGTGTTATTTAACATAGCACTTAGCACTTAATAAGCACTCAATAAAAGCTATCTATAATTACTATGGCATTGTTTTTCTTTTTTATGATGACAATAACTTAGCAAGATTTTACCTCCAAATAAAAAATTAAAAGGGCTGGGGATGTAGATTAGTGGCAGAGTGCTTGCCTGTCCTGTATCAGGCACTGTGCTGGGTCCTGGGGAATCAGAGTTTATTAACATGACCTACTGGAAGAGACTTTGCAAGCATTCTGTGCCCATTAAATCTTCCTGGTCAACACACATGGTGATTCTCAAGGAACCACTGGCCATTGCAAAGGTCAGTGGAGGGTCAGTAAACAAAAGAGATTATGAGAGATACCATGTAATACCTGTTCTATAGGAAAAATGAAGTCTGATTATCCCAAGTGCACAGATCAACAGGGCCCTTACATGTTTATGTTGCTGGGGCTGTACACCGGTAAATTCCACACTGCTTTCCAGAAGACACATAAGAATGTTTAGTTCAACACCAACAAAGCAGTACAAAGCTGGTAACATCTCAGATGTCCCTTGACAGGAAAGTAAACATAGGTGGGCTGCATTAGAGAGGACTATAGTATGACAAAAAAATATAGCATGATTTTTTTTTTTTTTTTTTTTGTCTTTTTGAGACAAGGTCTCACTATGCAGTTCAGGCTGGCCTTGAGCTCACTTTTGTAGCCCAGGCTGGTCTCGAGCTTGCACTGATCCTCCTGCCTCAGCCTCCCGAGTGCTGGGATTACAGGCATGCATCACCACGCCTGGCTTAGCACCATATTTTTTTAGCACCATATTTATTTATTTATTTATTTATTTATTTATTTATTTATATTATGGCTGGCTCAGCCTGCCCTAGGTGTGTCTGGTGAAGCATGTGATGCCAGGGATTGAACTGTGGTCCCTGCAGTTACCTAAGTTTGCCTAAGCAGGTGCTTTAGACCATTAAGCTATCTCACCAGCCCTCTTTTTTTTTAAAACATTTATTTATTTATTTATTTAATTTAGTACAGGGTTGCACTATGCAGCTCAGAGTCCTAGTAACCCTCCTGTTTCAGCCTCTCCAGCACTAGGATTACAGACATGCACCACCAAACCTGGTTTTCATGTCTGGCATGGCATGAGGCATCAGGGATTGAAACAGTTGAAACAGGGTCCTTGAGCTTGCTGGACAGATGCTTATAATGCCAAACTATGCACTATGCTCTTTTTCTTTCTTTTTTTTTTTTTTTTTTTTTTGGTGACAGTCTCGCTTCATAGTACAGGCTGGTCTTGAACTCACTCAGACTCCCACATGTGTACCATTACACCCTGCCAGCAAGGCATTTTATTTTATTTTATTTTTGTGGAACTAGGGATTGAACTCAGGACCCTGCGCTTGCCAGGCCAGCGCTTATTCCACTTAACTATCTCCCCAGCGTCCCCACCCCCCAACAAGGTATTTTTTATTTATTTATTTATTTATTTATTTATTTATTTATTTTGTCTTTTTGAGACAGGGTCTCACTGTGCAGTTCAGGCTGGCCTTGAGCTCACTTTTGTAGCCCAGGTTGGTCTCGAACTCGCACTGATCCTCCTGCCTCAGCCTCCCGAGTGCTGGGATTACAGGCGTGCGCCACCACGCCCGGCTGTCAACAAGGTATTTTAAACAAAGAAAAGACAACAAACCTAACAGTATATCTTAGGAAAATATTAAGTAATAACAAAGGAATAGTAAAAACTCAAGACTCAGGATGTGGTGGGGAAGGCAAAGTTATGGAAAGGGAGGAACACAATGAGGAAATACGGGAGCTCGCCACATTCTAGACCCATAGATAAGTACAGAGAAAAGACAAACAGCCAGATGCAGACCCCTCAGAGATGATGTTAGACTGGGCATGGCGGTGTGAGCCTACAATCCCAGCACATAGGAGACTGAAAATAGGAGGATCGGTAGGAGTCTCAACTCTGCAGTGAAACCCTGAACATCCTGTAAATGCTGTATCAAAAAAAAAAAAAAAAAAAAAATGAAGTCACAAGTCAAAGATTACGAATAACACTGTATTTACACTCAATAAAAGAGAAAAACAAAAACCTACTCTTAGGTCTGAAAGACTTCAAAGAACAGCAGGGTTCCTTGGAGATTGGGCAGGGTTGACCCAGGAGGTGGTAACCCTTTGGCTCTTCAGTCACAGGCTGTTGTGCAGTTTCAGAACTGTCACCTGGGAGCAGGGAGTGGTGGCACATTCCTGTGTCCATGAGCACATGCCCGTGGTCCCTGATCACTTGGCTGTAGTCCCGGGAGGATCACTTCAGCCATGAATTTGAGATCAGCCAGGGCACTGCAGCAACAACAACTGATCCTATGGGATCTGAGGGTCGAGGAGCACTCCTAGCTCAGCGTAGGGTGGGCCATCGCCTCTCTGCAAGGCTGGTTCCCAGGGCACTCCCTCCTTGATCAGCACGAGAATTGCCCTCCAAGCCTCCTCCAGGACATACTTCTAGTTCCTCTGGGCTGTGTTCTCTGACAGGCCTGCCCTTGCCGCACCCTGGGGTGATGTTGGGGGTGTGTGCAGTGAATCTTTCTCTTGGTTGAGCCCACACCCTTACCATCTTGGCTCTAGCTCTGTGGGAAGCTCCAAGGGAAGTGCTGTCACACAGCTGAGCTGCCTGTCATCATGGCAGTGCCCCGTGGGCCACGGCTAAAGCAAGCACTTTTTCTGGAAGACAGTCTTCTCCAGCCAGGCACAGCTGCACATGCCTGGAATCCTCACTACTCAGGAGGCTGAAGCAGGAGACTGGCAAATCCGCATGCCAACTTAGCAGTTTAGAGAGGTTCTGCCTCAAAAATAAAAACAAGGGCTTGGGATATAGCTTAATGGTAGAGTGCTTACCCACAAGGTATAAGGCCTTGGTAGCAATCTACACACATAAAGCCTCCTCTACCAGGCTGAGGAATACATTGTTAGGCTGAGTTGGTGGATTTTGGGGACAGGGACAGAATGAACTGGAATTCTCAGAAGTTTCCTTGCCTATTCTTTGTGTTTCTAGGAATGCTTCAGGGATCTCAAGGCTCTGGGAGCTACTTCATGGTCTCTCTGCACCCTAGAACAACCCTCAATGTTCAGCATGAGACAGTACTAGAACTGTAGTCAGAAGGATCCTAACTCTCTCCATTAGCTTAATTCTCAAAATCTCAGATTTCTACCTATACAGTGGGAACACTCATACAGCCTTTGACCAAAAGGCATTAGTGAGAATGTAACACAATGAGAATAAAACACTCATCAGAAAGAAAAGCACTAGGCCTAGTGGATGGTTGGTTCAGTGGGCTAGGTGCCTGCTTCGGCAAGCAAGGGGAGGGTTCAAACACCCCACCACCAACACCACATGCCACAACAACCCAGCCCCACTTCTGGGTGTGCTGAGTGGACCACTGAGACCACTACCATACCTGTAATCCCAGTGCTGGGGAGGCAGAAAACAAGAGGATCACTATGAGTCTGAGCTATATAGTGAGACCTTGTACCAAATACATTTAAAAAAAAAAAGGTGCCATACATTTATGCTAAAATGTAAACTTTCATAGCCTTTGTCTGACTCCTTCACTCTGAGTACCAAGGACACATAGTAGGTGCTCAATAAACAGTACTTGAAAATAATAGATTTTTATAGATTAGAATAAATCAGCTGGGCATGGTGGCGTACGCCTGTAATCCCAGCACTCAGGAGGCTGAGGCAGGAGGACTGGTGCAAGTTTAAGACCAGCCTGGGCTACAAAAGTGAGCTCAAGGCCAGCCTAAACTGCATAGCAAGACTCTGTCTCAAAAAGACAAAAATAATAATAATAATAATAAAAATAAAAATAAATCTAACGATGAAGATGCTGTTAATTAATGCTTTAGGAGGATGATTCCCAAGTCACCCCTCTGGGATGGCTATCACAGAGCAGTCCAGGGACTCCAAAGGCAGAAAGCCACATGACCAGACGGACAGTAGCATGGAGGGGTCATTAAAGGGGGCCTTTGAGCACAGCTGTAATCCTGCAACTCAGGAGGCTGAAGCAGGAGGATCACTGTGGGTTCAAGACCAGCCTGGGCTACAAAATGAATGCAAGGCCAGCCTGAAATACATGACAAAACCTTGTCTCAAAAAAGGCAACAATGACAATAATATAAGGGCCTTCCTTTTATGTTTGATTTTTTTTTTTTTTTTTTTTTTTTTTTTTTTTGAGACAGGGTCTCATTATGCAGTTTAGGCTGGCCTTGAGCTCACTTTTGTAGCCCAGGCTGGTCTCGAACTCGCACCGATCCTCCTGCCTCAGCCTCCCAAGTGCTGGGATTACAGGCGTGCGCCACCACGCCCGGCTCCCGTTTGATTTTTTTTTGCAAGAATGCATTCTCCATAGCAGCAAAACAACAACAAAAAGAGTGTACTCCAGTAGTATTTATATAATTAAAAGTATATTTAAATAAATGAACAACATGATGGAGTAGGGGTGGAGGAAGGTTAAGAAAAGGTCATGGGTTGGACTCTCCAAAGCCACACAGCGTCCAAGTGCACAGCCTGCGCCAGGCTGCAGCTCTCCAGGGCTTGGCTGATTTACTGGAGATGAACGGCAGCCCCCAGCCTTCCCAGGGCATGACAGCCAATGAGCCTGATCCACAGCTGGGGGAAGTATTTGCCTTTGCAGTTGGCAGCATCTCCCTGCCTCCAAGCCTTCCTCGTGAGAGAATCATTATGCAGTTTGGTCACATGCCCTATGCATTTTAATGAATGAGTCAGGGGACAGGCTCAATTTGAAAGAAGAATCGCTGCTCTTGCCTGGGTGAAGGGCTCTCAAGGGACGCCCTTGCAGCTTAGATATTTCAGGAAAAGAATCGAAGGAAGCTCTTTCCACTTGGAAAAGGAAAGGAAGGTCTGAATTGGGAAGGCCAGAAGTAGGGAAGAAAGTGAGGAAGGGAAGGAGGAAGGGGAGAGAGAGGAGGGAGTGAAGACGAGGAATGGAGGAGTGCAGTCCTTGGGCAGATGCTGCTTCGCAGGCACACCCTTGCTCCTTTACCAAGCATTTAGCACTTTTGAACTGCCAGCACCGGGCTAGCTGTGGGAGTTAGAAGACTAATGAGACAGAGCCCTTGCCTGAGATGAGTCTGCATAGGAGCAAATAAATGGCTTTGGCCGAGGTAGCCTAACTAAATGGGTTTAATATGGGAGGTGCGACTGACGAAAGGAGAGGCGATTCACCCTCCACCCTCCCGGTGAGCACACCCTTCGAGATCCATCCGTGGCTGGTGGTCACAGGCAAACATTTCCCAAGCCCTGCCCACCGGCTAGATAGAGAGGCAAGCAGGCCAGTTAGTACCTCAGTGAATCCTCCTGGTAGCCCCAGGAGGCAGATCGTGTTGCTGTCACATTTTTTACAGATGAGGAGACTCAATCTGAGAGAACAGCTTGCCCAGGGTCACCTAGGGATTTGAACTCAGGTCTGTCTGACTCCAGAGCTCTTGGCAGCTCCGTTCTATGCTGTCAGCCAACCACTGGACAGGGAACGCTAGGGAAGGCCTTTCCCTTCCCAGGCTTCCTTCCAAGAACACTCTGAACCCCCCGGAGGAAGGGGTTGGTATGAATCCAGATGCAGTCTGCGCCAACCAGCCTGGGAGCGGATCTGAAACCTACCAAAGAGAGCTGTGTGCGAGACCTGGGGTGCAAGGGCAGCAGGGGGAAAGGAAGGAAGCTCAGCCCACCGCGGTCACTTGGGGCAATGTGCCTATTCCCAGCCTCCACACCACAAAACACAGGCAACAGATGCTCAGCAAATGGGTGTGTGGGAGTGCGACCTAGCTTTACATGGCGGCTGGGCAGGCAGTGTCACTGAGTTACTCAACAGAGCCACCTCAGCTTTGAACTTTGAGCCAGGCTCTGCTGGCGCAGAGTGTGGGGGCTGGGGCAGGGTGGCATTCACTGCTGCAAAAAGGATGTTTGCCATGCCCCCACCTCCCAAGTGGAGAACACGGCCTGGGAAGCGGCCAAGAAACTGGAAAGCCACTGCACACCCACATTCTCATGAATTTGTACAGCTGGGGAGAAAGAGCAGTACACAAGCACGGCAGGACTCAGGCCTGGGGCTTCGTGCAGGGGAGAAAAGCAAGCCCACCTGCCAGGAACTTGGACTGCACACAAACAGAGCCTTTCCTGAGCCAGGACTGCTGTCGTCTGCACGATCCCCTCAAACCCTCACCGCCTCCTTGTGAGGAACGCTTGCTGTCCCCATCCTAGTGAAGAAGGGACTGCGGGCAGAGATTTAATAACTCGCTGTGGTCACTTGTTCCTGCTTCTGGCTTCCTCCAAGAGGAAGGATTTTTGCTACACACACTTTCTGTCTTAACTCTCACTGTTTATGGTAATGAAGGAATTCTCTGACTGGAGCACTTGGGAAGGCTCTCTAGAAGGACCTCTCACCTCCATCGTTCTCCCAGCCTCCATCAGGAAGCTGATTCTGCTCTCAGTGTGCTACAGCCTCCATGCTAGTTTCAGGGGTAATTAAGGTAACTGGCTGGCTCTCTGCCATTTCTTTGTCTTCATCCTCCCGGTGTTCTGAACCTGATCACAAGAGAGATGCTGTATTGTTTTTGCTTTGGAAGACCCTTTGGACTTCTCCACCACATTTAGGAAGATGTGAGCTCCTAGCAAACCACCTCCATCTGACCAGGGAATTCTGCTCCCATCCACATCCTGGCAGAGATACTCTTGACCCTAGGACCAAGTTCCCTTGAGAGAAGTCAACCCCACCTCCCTCTCTTTTTTTTTTTTTTTTT
>PVJA010045720.1:0-15493 GCA_004027025.1 Myocastor coypus | reverse complement strand
GGGCTGGGCTGGGACAGGAAGTTAGGCTCGGGAACGCAGAGGCGGGGCAGAGGGGCGCAGGGGCTTACCCGCAGCGGGTGCGCAGGCTCAGCTCCCAGCGGTGGGGTCAATCCAAGTAGTTCTAACATGAAACTTTTTTTTTTTTTTTTAATAGCTGGCTCAGCCTGCCATGGGGCTGGGGCTGACATAGCATGTGGTGCCAGGGATTGAACCATGGTCCTTGCGGTTGCCTAAGTTTGCCAAAGCAGGCACTTTAGACCACTGAGCCATCTTGCCGGCCCACAACATGACTCCTTGATTCACCACGTTGCCCCCTATTTCCAGCCCTCTATTTAAAGACAGGATCTTGTTAAGTTTCCTAAGAAGGGATCAAATGTGTTATCTCCTTCTCTCATCCTCCTAGAGTTCTGGGACTGCAGCCAGGCACCCCATGCCTGGCTGAAAGAACTTTTCTCTTTGTCACTGTGACTGCGTATGTTCAGGGCTTGCGAATGCCCATTTCTTTCATGATCCTCACTAAAATTTGGAGTGGTTTCATCATTTCTGCAATCACTCTAAATGATGGAGAAGTCTGACGGAATGAACAAATAACAAAACCTTGTGTAATTAAAGGATCTTCATTCAGCTATATCAGGCTTTCTTCAGCTTGACACTCTGCAGTGATGAAGAGAATAGTGACTGCTCCTTTACATCCTTTCATTCTACATTCTACATTCTCTGCTTTTCATTATCTGCTGCTCAGGGCTCCTTCCAGGTTGAAGGAGAGGAAAGAAAAGCAAAGAGAGACCAGAGACTGCTTGCGAAGGAAGTTGGATTCAGGCTGCCTCCAGGGAAAGGACTTCATCTTCTGCTAAAAGAATTTCCTGAGGAAAGACTCAAGGGTGAGCTAGGGAATAAGATTCCTGGTCCTGAAAGGAGAAACTGGGCAGTGCACAACATTGTCTATTGCCACTGGTGTAGTTCTGATAGATTATTGGTTTCCACTGGTGTATAGGTTCCCAGGGATGATTCCTTCTCTTACAAGGAGTTTGTGAAATCACTGGAGACAAATCATCAGTCGAGATCTTAACTTGGTGATATGTCCTGCAACTAAATTTGCCTCCCAGACATTTTATCAGCTCCAAGCTTCCAAAATCTTCTTCTTTATTGGGGCCTTGTCACTCCTCTAGAGCCTTGTTGGGCTCAGCTTCTCTAAAGGCGACCCAGTTCAGCGCTTACCAGAGATTTTTCTGGTATACACTGGAAGTGACCTACAAAAGAACCAAATCAGCCTTGCTATTCAATGTTCCCAGAAGTAAAGATCAACTATTCTAAATCAAATTCATCATCCTTAGTCAATATTTTCTGGGTGTCATGTGGCTTACATCAAACATTTCTCTACTACTGGTCAATGACTTCACTATCTGAGAATATGCCTTGCAATTAATTCATCTTGAAGTTCTTGACCAATTCCACACTGCCTAGAATTAGAAATATGATGTGCATTTTATTGAGAATTTTTTCAGTGTCTATGGTGGATGATTGCTAGCATATGCCTTGAAAACTTTCTGGTTAAAATCATCATAGCCTTATGCTATAACTTGGAAACTTGGGTCCCAGAAACTTCTTCATCTGTCTCAAAGGCACCATAACTCTTAGGTGTTTTTGTGACCCTCCCCAGCATTTGCCCCTCACCCTACCTGCAAAGACAGGTGAGTTTTGCTTAGACTCAGTGTTCAGACGTTTTTAAACCTATACTTAGCCCAATGATTATTTGTCCTTAAATAATGAGTCAAGATGTCACTTCCCAGATTCATGCCAGAAATTATAATTTTAAGCTCTCTGTTCTTCACCACTTATCAAAAGCCAATTTCAAGAAATGTTCATAAAGTCTAACTTACAAAGACAGGAAAATATTGTTCTAAGATATTTTTAAATTTTACCTTCAAATTGTACAAGGTCACAAATGTCTCCTATATCTTGTTGATGTGTCTCCTATTTCTTGTTCTTGTTGATTCATGCTTTGGCCTGTCCTGAAGGGTTTCATGAGAGACTCGCTGTTGAATTTATGGGACTGTGGTTGAGAACCCATTCTCTCCATAACTGTTCTTCCTCCTAAAAAGACCTCTCAGGTAAAAGAAAAAGGTGGGGGTTCCTGGTAACCCGGCTTATCTGCAGCCAGTGGCAAGTACAAGACTTGAAGCTTGGTATTGCTTCTTCCCTACATTGACTTACCAGAGTATTTCAAAGCCAAATTTATGACTCACCCCTAGCAACTCTCAACACCTTACAATATGTGTTCCTTTTCTTAGAATACACATTAAAGATGTATATACATTTCCTTCTTATGTTGCTTCTGTTTACCTTTATCCTTTTATTACTACCTATTTTTGAAAGTTACCCTAAATCCTTTATAGAACAAAGTTTTGTTTTAGACCAAATGAAATAACTGCTTCAGCCTGAGTTGTACCCTTCCCTCCCTAACCACATATTTCATTTGACTTCTTAGACCACTCTTTACCAAGGCTGATTAAATAATTAATAATGAGGATAATGATAACAATTATTGATTGAGAATTTTTATGAACTAGAAAGATTACTGACATGTATTTTCTCATTTAATCTTTATAGCCAGCCCTCAGATATATACAGTATTATGCCTTTATGTTATGACAAAGAAAACTGGGACTGAAGAATTTTAAAATGTTGCTTACATTTGTAAATGACAGAATTTCAGTGGAAACATTCCTACACCCTTTTCCTTCCCAGGCTACCATCTTGAATATCTGGTGCTCTTTTCCCTTTGTAAGAGTCACCTTTTGGTGGATTTCAGCTGCCTTACAGACAGCTACCCCTCAAACTCAGTGACCCATTTCTCCAAGAGGCATGAGGTTGTGGGAGGGTGTGGGTTGCCTTAGCCATCAACCTATTATTGTCCTGTATTTCTGAGCTAGTATAGCCTCACCGTCAATTGTTCCTTCTCCCTTTTGAAGGAGGTGAAAGCTGGAGTTTAGAGATAGAGATGGAGAAAAGAGAAGACAACAGTTCACCTGATGATCCCAGCATTCTGGGAGGCTAAGATAGGAGCACTATGAATTCAAGTCCAGCTGGCATAATGTAAAGGCTTTGTGAGACCCTATAAGATAAAAACAGACAAACAAGCAAACAAAAACTGGGGATATTCTCAGAGCAAAGGACCTGAGTTTGATCTCCAATACCAAAACAAAAATGAGTGGGACAAGGCATATATATATATATATATATATATATATATATATATATATATAATTTGTCTTTTTGAGACAGGGTCTCGTTATGCACTTCAGACTGGCCTTGAGCTCACTTTTGTAGCCCAGGCTGGTCTCAAACTCATACTGATCCTCCTGCCTCAGCCTCCCAAGTGCTAGGGTGTGAGCCACCACACCCAGCCCCCAAAATATAATTTTTAAATTTCTGACACAATACTAAAGAAAGAAAAGGTAATTAGAATTTATATTTTTGTTAGCCTATCCTAACTAATCTGGGTTGATTTGCCTTTCTTTCTTTCTTTCTTTCTTTTGGGACCAGTGATTGAACTCAGGACCTTGTGCTCACCAAGAAAGTGCTTATGCCACTGAGCTATCTCCCTGGCCCAATCTGGGTTGATTTTAGTTAAGTAATAGGCAGAAATCTGTATTTTCTTTTTTTTTTTTTTTTTTTTGTCTTTTTGAGACAGGGTCTTGTTATGCAGTTGAGGCTGGCCTTGAGCTCACTTTTGTAGCCTAGGCTGGTCTTGAACTCGCACCGATCCTCCTGCCTCAGCCTCCCAAGTGCTGGGATTACAGGCGTGCGCCACCACGCCCGGCTCTGTATTTTCTTAAACTTGAATTTACAAAATATTAATTTATATGCAATACAACTTAACCTTTTAGTTTATAATTGAGAGTTTTGACAAGTGTATACACTCACTCATCCACCATCATAATCAAAGTTCAGATTATTTCCATCATCCCTGACATCATGTTTGTGAAATAACTCAAACACACAAAGATAAGTACTGTGTAGCCTTGATCACAAGTGGAAGCTTAAAAACTGGGTCTCATACAAAGGGGAAATAGAACAGAGACAAACAGAGGCACAAAAAGGGAAGGGTGAAGGACAACCGACCTGCAGAGTAAGGGCCAAAATAGTCACAGCAGAAGAATAACTCAAAAGTTTGACAACACAGTAGGGTAACTATAATTTGCAATAACATATTAAGCATTTTGTAAAGAACTTACAATGAGGCATGGTGACACACATGTGTAGTTCCAGGGCTCTAGGACCTGCATCAGGAGAACCAAAAGCTTAAGCCCAGCCCAGCCAACTTAGTGAGTTTGCCTTAAAAAAGGTTGTAGAGGAGCTGAGGGTGTAGCTAAGTAAAAAGCTCTTGAGTTCAATCCCTAGTACTCCCTCCAAAGCAAGAAGTACAAAAGAGGAGCTCATTCCCCAGCACAAAGAAACAATTAAGGTTTAAAGAGTCAGAGAAGGGCCCAGCAGGATGGCTCAGTGGTCTAAAGCGCCTGCTTGGGAAGGCTTGGGCGGCTTCAGGGACCTCGGTTTGATCCCCGGCATCACATGCTGTGCCAGCCCTGCCCTCGGGGTAGGCTGAACCAGCCATAAAAATGAGTGAATAAACAAAGGTTCTGAAACAAGAATAAAAATAATAAATAAAATTAAAAATTCTTTAAAAAAATTAAAAAAAATAGTCGGAGAAGCTAGTTAGACCATCATGGATAATACCCATGCATCAAGTTACACACCATGCCCCACACATATGTACGATCACTATATGTCAATCTTTTAAAAAGTTAGAAAATATTTGCTTCTAAAGTTAATGCCCTCCTTTCAACGTACCAGTTCTTGGCAAAAAATGTAGTATTATCTACTCTACAATGTCATGTACATGGAATCATAAACATGTTCTTTTGAAGGGCTGGCCAAATAGCTCAGCAGATTAAAGCATCTGCAAGCAGGTACAAGGGCCTAGGGTTTGATCTCTAGACCTGCAGTGCTGGCCACACTCCCCAGGGCTCACTGAGATAGCAATTGAGACTGGGCATGGTGGTATGCACCTGGAATCCCAGCTCTTGGGAGGCTGCAAACAGGTGGACCACTATGAGTCTGATCTAGTAGTGAGACCCTGAGCACCCTGTAGACTCTTCCCTAAAATACTAAATAAATAAATAAATAAATAAATAAATAAATAAATACTCTTTTGGCCCAGCAAGATAGCTCAGCAGACTAAAGTGCCTGATGAGGCAAATGAATGGACAGGGGTTCAATCCCCAGTTCTACATGTCATGCCAGCCCTGCCCACGTGGCAGGCTCAGCCAGCCAGAGTCTGAGTTTAGTGGTGCACTACTATAATCCCAGGAGTGGGCCGCCTGAAAGTAGTAGGCTCACCATCAGTCCAAGCTGTGGGGTGAGACCAAACTCTCAATGTATATCAATCTATATCTACATCTGTACCTATATATCTATATTTATATCTATTTATGTAATATGTATGTTCATATATATTCTTTTGTGTCTCTCTTCTTTTACTTAACGCAAGTTACATTTTGGAATTTATGTTTTATGTGTCAATCATTCATTCAGTTTTATTACTGAATACCCTGTGGGTGGGATTTATATATGTTAATGTACCACACTTTATTTACCCATTCATCAGTTGATGGCATTTGCTTTGTGATGACTTTCTTGAGCAAAATTTTTGTGGCTCTTTGCAGACTTGTGTGAGTTAATACTGGATTGTGTGTTAAGAGAAGTTTAATGTTATAAGGAACTAGCATACTATTTCCGAAGTAGTATCACATTTTGTATTGCCACTAGCAACGTACGATATTTCTATTTACACCACATTCAGTTCTCAACTTGCTATTGTTGATTTTCTGAATTGTAGATGTTCTAGAGGGTGTGTAATGGTGTTGTACCATGATTTTAATTGGAATCTTTCTGAACTTTGATGTTGAGAACCTTTTTTGTGTACTTATTTACCATATATATCTTCTCTGGTTTTTCTGTCATACACAGCATACAGATCTTGCATAGTGAAAAAAATTTTCTGTGTATATCACTTTTGTTTTTTATAGTACAAGGGACTGTCTGGATATTTCTGATGCAATGATATGTAATGCTTTTAATTTAAATTTTCAGTTGTTTCAATATAGCTTTCTATTATTTGGCCTTGGTAATTCACACAGCAGTTCAATAATTGTTATAATTCCTTGAATTTTGATGCAGATAATGATGCTATCTGCTAGTAGATGTTTTTTTTTCTTTGCATGCTTTATGACTCATTTACTTTCCTTGCCTAATTGCATTAGCTCAGGACAGCAGTATGATCTTGGCTAGACCAGCTGACTTTGACCTCAGCCTTAAGGATAAAGCGTTCAGTCCTGCACCATGATTCATGATGATTAAAGGTCTCATAGTGTCCTTTTCTGCCCTTAACTGTAACCCCTGTAGATGCCCTTTTTAAGACTTGAAATTTCAACACTGGCATGTTGAAAATATCTATCATGAATGGGCTTAGGGGCTTGGTCAAGTGTTTTCATCCCATGTCTTTTCAGATGACAAAACAGTCCCTAACTTGTTGCTATCATGAATTGTATCGATTGATTTTCAGATGTTAAACTATTTTTGTAATCTTGTGATAAACCTCACTTTATGAGCAGTCTTGATGATTATAAATTTTTGTATCAGTGGATTGGATCTGCTAATATTTTGAGGATTGCAATGGTTGATACATTGTGTCAACTTGAGAGGCTTAGATTAACTAAGTGACACTCAGCAAGGCCCGAGGTGTTCACTCTGTGAACGTCCTCATTCTGTGCAACTCCATGGAGGCCATGGGGTTGGCGTGACGGCTATGCTCACCCTGGTGGAGGGGGGGTCGCCTGCTTACAATGTAGGGGAGGGAAAGAGGCTTTCCCTTCCCTCTTCTTTTGCTCTTGTTACTTTTGCTGTCTTCTGCCACCTTGAACTGTTGCCACTGTGCCATCCCACCCTGCCTCGGAGCCAGCTGCTTGTGGGCCGAGGCTCTACAAACTGTAAGCTAAATAAACCGTTCTCTCCTTAATTTTGGGTGTTGGGTATTTTGTTTCAGCTACAAGAGAAAAGCAGCTAAGACAATGACTTTACATATATATTTGTGAGAATCATTTTTTAGCAATTTTCTTGTAATGTCCTTTGTTTAAGTATCAGTGTAATACTGGCCTCATAAAATCACTTAAAGACTATTCTTGAGCCGGGCGTGGTGGCTCATGCCTGTAATCCCAGCACGCGGGAGGCTGAGGCAGGAGGATTGGTGCGAGTTCGAGACCAGCCTGGGCTACAAAAGTGAGCTCAAGGCCAGCCTGAACTGCATAGCGAGACCCTGTCAAAAAAAAAAAAAAAAAAAAAGGAATATTCTTTCAGATTCTTATTTTTAGAAGAGTTTGATACATTTTAAAACTCACTTATTTTCCTCCTGGTTTTCTATCTTCACTCATTTTTTTCCAAAGTACTTTAAAGTTGTCTTTTCCAGAGAAGAAGGAAACAATTTTCTATACAAGGAGAAGCCCAAGTTCCTGAAAAGCCCATCTGAAGGTGTGCATGCATGTGTGTGTGTGTGTGTGTGTGTGTGTGTGTGTGTGTGCGTGCACACGCGTACATGCTAACATGAGAAGAAACATTGCTCAGATCCTTCATGCAAGAGATTATCGAAGGTCAGAGTGCAAATGGGAAAAAAACACCCTAGAGCAGAATGCCTGGAGAAAAGAGATCTCTTGCCTCAGGAAAAATATGAATGATCCACTCAAGCAGAAAAAGCCAACATCTAAGCCAGGCCCAATGGCATGGGGCATATGACCCTAACTATAAGAGAAGCCGAGGGAAGAGGTTCTCAGGAAGTGTTAGTCCCAGGCCAGTCGAGAGCTTGTCTCAAAAAAAAAAAAAGGACTGAGATATAGTTCAGGGGTTCAGTACCCCTGCTTCTATTCCCACTGTTGCAACAACAAAACAAATAAAATAAAATGAGTGCTAGAGAGAGAGAAGTGAATAGGAATGCTTCTTTTCCAGGAATGATCGTATAGCATGAGGGAAAAATAGGGGAGAGTGGAGTATTTTAAACTCCAGAGGAAACCAACATACAGTACCATGTGTCACAGTCTCACAATGACAATGGCTGTTTAATACCAGAATGAGAGACACTGGATCAAACTCTGTTTCCTTAATCAAAGACAAGGCATTATAATGCCAAAGAAAAACTTTCTGATTTTGAGGTGGGGTTTG
The DNA here is from genome assembly GCA_004027025.1 of Myocastor coypus. Lineage (NCBI taxonomy): Eukaryota > Metazoa > Chordata > Mammalia > Rodentia > Myocastoridae > Myocastor > Myocastor coypus. Next base: position 7,219 of record PVJA010045720.1, on the reverse strand, counting down.
GGCTGCTCACATTACCATCAAGAGCCTTCCTTGAAATAAAAATCTCTCTGGGGACACTCAGCCCTTCAGGCCTAGAACAAACTTACATTTAAAAATAAATAAAGCACACAGATTCGTTCTTGGAGAACCCATGTTTTTGCCATTGTCTCACAGCTTGCCAGCATCTACCTTAGAGACACAAAGCGGTCGAAGGGCTTAGGACAGGAAGGGGCCTCCGCAAGCCTGTGTGTGGCCTTCCCCTCTCAGCCTGCAGCCTCTTTTGTCTGAGGCAGCAGGCACACTTGGAAGGAGGCTGCATTTATGTGACTTGGTCTTTGAATATTCACTGAGAAGTGCTGGGGAGGCCTGCTGAGATTCCCATAGAAGGGAAAGGTACCGCCAAAGGCTGTGTTCACCTTTGCTTGCAGGCTGGAGGGTGGGCATGAGCACCAAGGCTCTCTGGTAGGGCATGTGTGACTTCTTCAGGTCACCCACAGGGGCCAGCACAGACTGTTGGACTCAGGCCATGAAAAGAACATTTGCCTGCAAACCAAAATATTTGGTGTCTAAGCTTAAAGTGCTTCTCATCAAGCTCAGGGAAGGCAAGTCTGAAGAAAAGGGACTTTAGCTTACTTTACCAATGGCCAGTAGGGTCCATCCTTTCCTCTGGCATGGCATGAGCTTCTTTTATGCATGCAGCAGTCGAGGGCTTTATCCTGACTGATTTCCATCCACTCCTGAGAGAGAGCCTTGCTGATTGTGATCTGGTTATGGTAGCATAGCTGTGTCAGCCAAAGTTCTTCCAGGAGCAAGGTAACACTCTTAAGTGAGAATAATCTGAGGAGATTTTAATAATAAGCTACTTATACATGTGTGGATAGGACACATGGATACCACTGTAGGGCTAGTAATAGGCTCCATTATTGCTCCCACTCAGGAGAAATACAGGATGGCACACATCCTAGAACTTGTATGGAGCAAGCTATATGAAGATGGTCTCTTGGCGTGGTATGGGAGTCAGGGAATAAACACTCCCTCTCCAGTCTCCCACTAGCCAACTGCACTGGCCCAACCCAAAGATAAACCAAACAATCATTGAGCTCCTTGATGCAGTCCACACAGGTGAGCCTCATGGCATTCAGATTCAGGTGGATGGGTGTGAGGAGTGAATCTGGAAGGTCAGAGGGGAGATGTCCAGTGAAAAGCTAAGTATCCCAAGATCCTTCCCGTTCCTTCACAAGGACAAATGTGTCTCTCCTTCCCTATCTTGCCATCGGTCACTAGAAGGAAAAACTCTGAGGTTCGATATCTCTGGAGTGGAACCAAGGGGCCTCTACTGGAATTTAGCTTCTGTCACAGCTCTGGGGCTGCCAGCTAGGGTGACTGGAGAGAGCAAGAAGCCATGCTCTTCTTCCCAAAGTGGGGGAAAAAAGCAATAACAACAACAACAACAACAAAACAGCTGCCTGGTGAAAGCTAAGTGGAAATGGGAAAAGCCAAACCCTATTCATTCCTCTTCACATCCCCTGGTAGCCAGGAGTATTGAAAGCAAGTAGAAGTCAGGAAAATTCCAAGATGTTTTTACTAAAAATAAAGCAAATAGCCATTTCTTACAAGATGCCTAGCCACTAATTAGCTGCCATGCTTTTGTATAAAGAGGCTCTTTGGCTACAGAATATGAATTTAAAAGCTAAGCTCCAGCCCAAGTGGCAATTAAGGGCTTTACTCAATCATAATAAACCTTGGTCTTCCTCTCCCAAGTCAGCACCGCATCTTGTTGCCAGAGCAAACCTGTCAGCTCGTTCCTGGTTTCCTTCTGAAAACAGCAGCGCTGACACTCCGCTGAGCAAATGCGCTCGGGCTGCCTGCTGCAAGTTCCCCAAGGCCCCAGAGCTGGGCCCGGGGCCTTCCGCAGTGTTGACTTGGGCACAGAAGTCCCCAGATGTTCTTCAGCTTCTGGCCTCAGCCACACCGCTGTGACCCACATTAATAATTTTAACAGGAGCAGGGTAAGGATCTATTCTGCTTCTAGAGGCCATTTACTAAGCTGGCAATTTTGCACCTAACAGTGACAAACATCTTTATCTTGTGTGCTTTCTCTTCTCTTTTTCAGCTTCCATTCTTTCCACTGGGAAAAATAAGGGCTGCTGCTGTCCACTGGCAATGCCTTGAGCTCAGTATGGGGAGCTAAGCTAGGTGCAAAGCTAGAAAAAAAGACACAAAAGTCGCTGGGCGGGGATGTAGTGGGTGAGAAAAGTTGAACAGAAGCAGCAGAGGGTTGGGGCCCATGAAAGGAAAGGGGCGCAAGCACCTCAAGCCAGCCAGCTGTTGCCAGACAAGATGTGGACCTGATGTGGTCAGATATAATCCGTGTGTGTGTGTGTGTGTGTGTGTGTGTGTGTGTGTGTGTGTGTTTAGGGAAGGGTCTACAGGGTATTCAGGGTCTCACTACTAGATAAGGCTTGTAGTGATCCACCTGTTTACAGCCTTCCAAGAGTTGGGGTCATAGGCATGGGCCACCAGGACCAGTCTCAATTGCTGACTCAGAGTGCCTGTGGGGAGCTGTGCTGGGCCAGCACAGCAGGCCTGGGGATCGAGCCTCGTACCCTGTGCCTGCTTGCAGGTGCTTAAATCCACTGAGCTATTTGGCTGGCCCTTAGATATAATCATTTTAAAATCAAATCTCAAATTTGGATTTCTGTACCCCTACCTTTTTTTTTTTTTTTACACTAGGGATCAAACTCAGAGCCTCAGTGAGAGAATGCTGTAGCTCTACTGCTAAACTACAGCCCTGGCTCTGTGCAGAATTTCTTGATTACCTGTGGAAGCCAAGCAAAACAATCTGCAGGTCACTTGTGGCTCCAGTCTGCCAGTGTATGACACTGGTAAGATGGTATACATTGGAAAGGGGATAGGAAAGATAGAGATATAGAGATGGAGGAGGAGGAGGAGGAGTGGGACAAAAGTGAGGTTTCAAAGAACCCTAAATTGAGATTGGAGAGGGGATTAGGAGCCCACTACAGAGAAGAGAATTCTGAGTGTGGCTCATGTTGACATGAGACTTAAAGATGCTCAGCTCTGCATTGAGAATGGGCCTTCATTCGGATGTTACCTGAAGACTGAAAAAGATGTTTTAAATTCTTCTAGCTATCCTTTGGTTGGTAGAGTGTCGCCTTGAGGGGCCCTACACCATGAAGAGCCATGCAGTTGCCTGGCTTCTCTGGAGATGACTCACACCCATGCAGCCAGGGGCTGTGTCAGCCCCACTGCGGTCCAGGGCAGGACGCACATTTGTTTATTTTTTCTCACTATTTGTTGAGCTAATGTCTCTGTCTGAATCCTGATTCCTTTTAAAAATATATTTAGTTTAATTCATTTTCATTTTCCCCTGGGTCGGTGGACATAATTAATCACAGTATAACAAGCAGAGTAGGACAAAGCCAGAAATCCAACGGTTAGTCAAGAGAGGGTGGAACACGCCTTAGGCTGCTGTCTGGCTCCAGTGGAATAGCTTGAAAATGTCCTGTTTAACGCAATTCCTTGAAGCAGAGTCAACTGTCCTTAAGGTTAAACATGGAGGGCAGCCTTTGCTCGGCTCTTTTCTCCTATAGAAGCCTATTAGTTATCTATTGTGTGTTTTTAGAGAACTTACCTGTTTAAAAAAAAAAAAAAAAAGAATCAGTTACTGTCTTTGTTTTGATTGTCTTGGTGCGGCTTATCAGAGGGATCCCAACATAAGGTCTTTCACAGCATTGCAGTCAGGTGCTAGCTCAAGGCTCAACTGAAGGAAGGTCCATTTCCATACTGTTGTGGCTACTGCCACAACATTGCTTGCCCTGTGGGTCTCTCCATATGGCAACCCACACTGTGGCAGCTAGAATTTTTTAGAGCAAAACAGGCTTTTTGTATCTCAATCTCAGCAATAAACTAATGACTTTGTACTATTCTGCTTATCTGAAGTAAGTCACTAGATCCATAACACCCCAGCTGGGAAGGAATTCCACAGGACTTGAACACTAGAGGTTGGGAGTTGCTGGAAGTGCAATCCGAGTCTTGTTATCAGGAAACCACATGGAGCACAAGGGTGATGAGTGGTCTTACCATTCTGCAGCCTCACGTTCAGCTCTTTTGAGTAACCTATAGACATACCTAATTGTCTTATGGCAGCAATGTTTCCGCAAAAGCCAAACACTGATGCAGTTACACCTATGTAACATGACATGCACCTTAAATATGACAAGTTTGGGGGAGAAGCAGTCATAGTGTGGCTTATCAGAGGTTCAGCATCAAACATAAATCCATCATATTTTCTCCACATTCTCTTATGTCCTCTGGTTTTGAGCTCTAGTTTAACTGTCTATTAATTGTTTCACTCATTAAGCCCTGGTCAGATAGCTCAACAGGCCAATGTGCCTGCTCAGGCAGAGTACAGGGGCCAGGGTTTGATCCTTGGCATGCTGTGCCGGCCCTGCTCCCTGGGGCATACTGAGATGGCAATTGAGACTGGGTGTGTGCATGCAATCCTAGTGCTTAGGAGGCTGAAAACAGGATCACTGCAAGTCCAGTCTACATAGTGAGACCCTCTAGACCCTGTACTAAATATACCACTGACTTTGGGCTGGAATTAAATATAAGTGATAACATGTATAAGATCTATCACAGTGCCTGGTGTGTTATACACACAAAGACACGTTGGTACCTCTTGTTATTACTCTGTAACTATTCTTTAACCTAATATATTTATTTCTAAGCCTTGTACTCTAACCCTAGAATGTCTCCCCATAGGATTCTGAAAAACTGGCTAAGGCTAAAATTTCAGAGTGTAAATTATGGGCACAGTTTTTGAAGACCTGTTGCTGTGAGTTGGCTTCCATCAAACTAAGGCTTCTTAAAATCAGAACAGATTATGAAGGAAGTGTGCAGGGCATAAAACATCAGACAAATAGAAGCAGCAGGCTCGGTATTCACATTTCATCTCTTTAATCCTTGAACACATTTTGAGTGGGGGTTGTGTGAATATGAGCAAGCAGGGGTTACCCGGCTACTTGGGGCAGTTCTGAGGGCACCCACACAGAGAAGGCACATTAGGCTTCAGATCTCCTCACTGGGATGGGACACCTCCAGAGTTTTAGAAGAAAAGGGGCTCCCAAATACTTTGCTTACCTGTGTCATACTTTGGATTGAACAAAGCTTGGTGCCTTACTAGTTTCCTGAGGCAGTTGTTAGTTACTCAGACATGAATGAACGGACACACGATATATAAAAAATTGTTGATTTTTCCATGTGCTTTGAAAAGGGACTTAAGGGGACAAAGCCAATTTTTTTGCCTCTCCTCTTCTTTCCCCCATGGAAGTTGCAGGATTTTGACCAACTTCACCGCTGCCTCCTGCCTCTGGTTTTGGAATCTGCAGCCCAATGACTTGTTTTCTTGTTAGCGTGAAAGCCTTGCTCTCTAGTCTGCGCTTGCTTGTTAGTAAAGAACCAACAAGTGCTGCAATCCAAAGGTAATCAGAGGGTAAAATCATTTCCAGATGCCCAGACCCACTACTGATGGTGAAAGCAGACTTTACAACTGCAGTGGACCAGGTATGCAATGGCTCCTACCCAATCCTATTAGGGTTCTGAGCACACACATGTGTTCTCATCCTCTTTTCCTCTCCCCTTCCTCCCCCCTTTCTCTTCTTTCTATATCACTTCTTGGCTTCCTTGGCTTGGATCAATTTCAATTGGAAGAACAAAATCAAAGCTGGATATAACCCAGTCTCAATCCTCCTGTAAGTATTCGAGCTGCTGTTATCTGGGAATCTGTTATTTGATGGTAGCTCTCTGCCACCTAAGTTAGGGGTAGATCTTTCTTCCAGCTCCATTGCATGGGCTCTCAGAAAATCTGTGCCAGGCCAGGTACAAATATGAAAAATGCTGTTCGCTGGATGGCTAGTAGAATGGAGGCCAGAGGAATTATCCTACCTGCAGAGCTGTAAAAGGATCTCTGTCATCACTCAAATCAGAGTAGACACAGAAATGAGACAGCCTACACAGGGCAGGAACCTAGGAAGAATATGCAGTAGACTGTGTGGGTTCATGCGTGGCATAGGAAATGGAGTTTTTTTATTCCACATGCTGAGATATGTCAGAGCTTCCCACAGCAGAGGCTGAGAAAAGATGAAAGGAAGGAAGACAGAAAAAAAGAGAAAGCAAAACTAAAGAAGAAAAAGACAGTGCTAAAGAAGATTTTAGAGTTACTTAATTATAGTGCAAAAGTCTAAGCAAGGACAGAATAAAAAGGACTTTAAAAGAAGAATTCATCACAGAGTTTTACGATTTAACCTTCTCTGACAATGAGGGTCATGCAATCTAATTTTGTTTCCCATCTCAATTTAATTCCTGAAAGTGTACAAGCAGCAGAATCTTTTCCTGTGTTCATTTTCCTTCATTCTGTATTACTGATACAGCCCCTGAAGAAAAAGGGAACCTGTCTGAACACGTGCAAGCAGATGAAACATTTGAATTCAGTCAATAGAAGGGCTTTCACAATTTTTCTTTTACTTAGTTTGTGTTTCATCAACATAACTGTTACATTATTATGTCCGTGGTAGATAATTCATTATATTTTAAATGCGGCACAAAAGTATTTCTTCTCAGGCAAAAATAGCGTATAGCTTCACTCCCATTCAACAATTTATTCCCAGATGTTTATATGTATAGGGTCCAAGAACTCCATAAAAACCAGGACAACTGAAAAAAAAAAAAAAAAAAAAAAAAAAAAAAAAAAAAAAAAAAAAAAAAAAAAAAAAAAAAAAAACCAGGACAACGGCACATTGAAAATATCTGGCCACAACCCATAAAAGATCTTGCATAAGAAAAAATGTTCCCATCTGCCAGTCCTCCCTGCAATGCAAACTTTCCAAATGCTCCCAAGTGATTTTCTAAAGGTACAGTGGGGAGGTGGATATTCAAAACCTAAGACCTGAAGTCACCCAGACCTAGCTTTGAGATCCAATTGAAGTTTATGGATTCAACCCTGTTTAAAAAGAACATCTTCATATTGAACATATACTCATTAGTGAAATAAACCAGACCTATATGTGTAAATATCGTATAGTCTCCCTAATATAAGTACTTTAAAGAAGAAAACAAGAACTTAAGGGCATAACACAGCTGAATGTGTTATGGATTAAACAACGAAGTGACTGGAAGCAGACAAAGCAGAGAACATCAATAGCAAAACCATACACTTATG
>PVJA010045719.1:0-15492 GCA_004027025.1 Myocastor coypus | reverse complement strand
CTCTGAGTTATAGGATATTACAGCACAGGTTCTCTTATATCCTGGGTCTTTATTGACCTTGAAGGTCTACGGCCAAAATATTGACTATTCTTATAGCCCTTCTTTTTCTCCAATTTTTGGTCTGTTAACTTACATTCTTAACCCTCCAGCAGAAAAGCTTTGTGATATTATTACTCTGTAACATAGGTACTGGGCTTATCATCACTGGCTTTCTGATAATCAAATATCTTTGACTTAGCTTGGAAATGATATTTTCTGACCATCATTGATATTCTAATAACTTTCCATACAATGTGATATAATTAGTTACACAATTTTGACACAGATATTTGGAAATTCAAGGAAATACAAAATTGTAGCCTGTCAAGTATATGGTTTTTGGCCCAGTCTCTTATTTTCAAGTATTACTCTTGAGAGAATGACAGTAACTGAGTTTACACCAGAAGCAGTACATGTCAAAAAGACAAGAGTGACATGTATTCCAAACATAGTTTTAGCGTTACATTGTGCTATAGAAAATTATTATTGTTTTAAAGTTTTTATTGCATTTAATAAGAAATAACAATATGACAGTTTCAATACGCGTTAGTAGTAAATTTCTATTATCCCATACAATGCATATTGTAGGTATACACAGTGTAGAGGTGATAATTTTTCTAATCATTATTTGTACAAAAAAAAATTTCTTCTCAATGAACTAAAAGAAAGTAGTTGTACATATAATGCAATGTTCCATAATCGCAGTGGACTATTGGCAGAACTGGCAATGTTGTAAACTATTGATTTAAGCCTTTTACAGCTCAGCATGCTAATTTAGCTTTACATTTTATGCCTTGTGGTTCAATTTTTCTGCTGGGTGGTTAAGAACAAGTGAAAACAAAAGCTTTATAACAAAACATAAAACTTTTGTGCATGACAAGGTAAGGCAAATCCCCTCAGAGTTGACCTTGAAAACATGTGGAGTACTTTGTTGCACTGTTGAGAGTGTGAGCCATCTGGAAGAATCATGGGCAATGCTGGACCAGGTTGTTGTCTGTGAGAGCCTGAGAGAATGCTATCTCTCTAGGTGACTCTCCTTAAGCACACTATTCCTCTGTAGCCCCATAATCTCCTTGAAAAGAAAATCTGTGAAACCACTGAGTTAGAGGATGTTACAGCACAGGCTCTCTTAATGTAAAGCTAGATTAGTATGCTGAGCTGTAAAGGGCTTAAATCAACAGCTTTCATCATTGCCAGTTTTGTCAGTAACCCACTGGGATTATGGAACATTGGATTATGTGTACAACTACTTTTTCTTAGTTCAATGAGAAGAATTTTTTGTACCAATAATGATTAGAAAAATGATCACGTCTACATCTTGTGCTCTGTATAACTACTAGGAGGACAACAATATACATTGTATCAAATACTGGAAATGTACTACTTACTTGTTTGAAACTGTCATATTGTTATTTCTTACTAAATGTAATAAAAAGGTGAAAAAATATAAAAAAGGAATGTATCTATGTTAGAAACTCAACAGTGTACACTGGAAACGTAAGGAGTGGAGACAAATGTCCAAACACAATGGCTAATAGCCGAGCTTCTCCAAAGAAGCAAAAATAAATACTCCCTTTTTCATTCCTTTTCCTTACATCCAGGCTACAAGCCTATTTGTTCGTGCCTCCATCATCCGGTAGAGGTCTTTCCTCTCCAGTTTACAGACTACAGGTCAGTTTTCCACAGACACTCCCAGAACTGTGCTCCCCTAATCCACTGGGCATTTCTTAATCCATTCAAATGGATATTTCACAATTAGCTATCACATTAAGTGTCTACTAGCTCATGAACGGATAAATTACAAAAAGTTCAGAACATATGCAGTATGAATGGACCACTATCTCCTCATGAAAGAGAAGACTGAAATACTGTCTTTTCCACTGGAAGTCACTACATTACATTTAATAAATCGAGTAGATAAAGGTAAGTACCTGACGACCTCATCCATATGAAACTTAAAGAAATTGATCCTGCACAAATTAAGAGTCGAATGGTGGTTAGAGGCTGGGAAGAATGCGGGTGCAATGTAGAGAGGTGGATCAATGAGTACTAAGATACAGTTAGATCCTAGCAAGAAATCCTGATGTTAGCACCATAAGGTGAATATAATCAGTGGTAATTATTAAGTCCATTTCAAGTAGCTGGAATAAGGAAGTTTGACAGTTCTTACCCTAAAGAAATGATTTAAAAAAATGATATTTGAAGATGGATATGTTTTAACTGATATAATATTGCATAAAATATAGACATCAAGACTTTGTGTGTTATGCTGTTAATATTAATAATATGCATAGTGTGCCAAAGGAGAGTTACTTAGAGAGAAAACATTTTCTCAGGCTTTCACAGAGAGCAAACTAGTCAAGCAATGGCCGCGACTCATCCAGATGGCTGACACTGACAACAGCTCTTTTTTTTTTTTTTTTTTTTTTTTTTTTTTTTTTTTTTTCACTGACAATAGTTCTACAAAGCATTGTACATGGTTCTAAAGTAAATCCTGCCAGGATCTGACTGACCTTCAGAGATATAAAAGTTACATGTTTTGCTATACAGGTCATGCTGAAACTTGCCCTTAACCACCCAGCAGAAAAATTTATCCACAAGGCATAAAACAGAAAGCTAGGTTAGAATGATGAGCTATAAAAGGCTTAAATCAACAGCTTCTAACATTACCAGTTTTACCAATAATGCACTGCGATTACTGGACATTGGATTATGTGTACAGCTGCTTTCTCTTAGTTCAATGAGAAGAAATTTGGTTGTACCAATAATAATTTGAAAAATTATAACACCTATACCCAGGGCTCTGTATAACTAACAGGAGGACAACAATATGCATTGTATCAAATATTAAAAAATATTACTAATGTGTTTTGAAACTGTCATATTGTTATGCACTATTATTTCTTATTAAAATAATAAAAATAAAAAATATTAAGAATATTTATGACTGCTTCAGTTAAAACTAGATTCAAAAATTACTCTCACTTGAACTTGGTACCACAGTTAGTACATTAGTGACAATCTTTGAAATTGAGTACGATGGAGATGAATTGGTGAAGTTCAAGGTATTTTTATGGTAGTAAAACTATACTCTTCTTTCTACTGTAATGGTGAATGTATGGTATTCGGTTGCTTTTTATTAAAACTAATATAACTGCTCACCATAAAAAGAAAATCCCAATGTAAAGTATTCACTTTGGTAATATTTCACTGGTCCTCATTCATTAACTGTAGCAACTGAACCTCCTTAATGGAACATGTTAATAGAGAAATCTTTGGACTTAGGAGCAAGAAGTATGTGTGCTCTCTCTGTAATATCTACTCAGTTTTTCTACAAACTTAAAAGTGTTCTAAAAGTATGTATTGTATTGTTTAGAAGAGCACAATGTGGGGCTGATGAGCTGGTTTAGCAGTCTAAGGTGCCTGCTTCAGCAAGCTTAGCCAACTGCTGAGACAGTGGTTTGATCCCTGGCACCACATGCTGTACCAGCCCCATCCCCAGGGCATGCTGAGCAGGCCATTAAGAAAGATAAAAACGTACATCATACTTATAAAACAGTTTCCTTTCTCCTTTGTGTATGAATTCTCTGATCATTGTTTATTTCAATTTATTCTTCAAATCATATTTCTTTTTTACTCTTGTTGCTATGTATCAGGTTTTATTCTACTACTCTATGGTTTTATGCGGGTTTTATTTATATTATGTACCTTATACTACAAATCTATAAGTGAAAATGTCTTTCCTCTGTCCCTGGTTCAGCCTACAAAGCAAGATTACTATTAGGAGTGACTTTTCTCAGTAGATTTTCTATATAGTATTATGAAAATCACTTTTTCAAAATTTAAGCATTGATTATTATCTTTCTCACTGATCAGTCTTGAATAAATACTGTACTAATGACACTGGTGCAATAATAATTTTAGATGCTAGATTCAGTGAAGTACAATTGGAGAATATGCCTAACCTTGAACCAGGGTTGGCTCATTTGATAGAGGCCAAAGAATAACTGGAATGTGAATATAGCCGCAAAGAAGCCATAAATATGATAGTGATGTCAATGTGAAAGTCTTAGGAAGTGGCTGCATCTCCATACTTGAGTAAGGCATACAGTGTTAATGATAATGGCAAAGCTAAATAATTTCTTAAATTAGAATCATTTTGACATACTACTTAACAGTTGCAGCCCCTTGTTCATACTAAGACAAGCACCCCACCACTGAGATGTACCCACAGGCATGACCCTGATGGCCATAGGTTAGATCTCTGAAATTTCACTTAAGTTATACCAGAGTTTCACTTTTTGAGGTTGTAATGTAACTTTATCATTAAATCATTTTTCCTTACAGTTTCTCAAGAGCAATTAACAAGAGGGATATATCAGATTTTTTTTTTTTTTTTTTTTTTTTTGTCTTTTGGAGACAGGGTCTCGCTATGCAGTTGAGGCTGGCCTTGAGCTCACTTTTGTAGCCCAGGCTGGTCTCGAACTCGCATCGATCCTCCTGCCTCAGCCTCCCAAGTGCTGGGATTACAGGCGTGTGCCACCACGCCCGGCTTTTTCTCTTTTTTTTTTTTTTATCAGATTTTTTAAATTCCCATAAAGGTACAATCCATAATATTCTTATTTTCCAATAAGTGGTAAATTAAAATGCATTCCCCAAGAATATGCCTTCTAGCATACATTCAGGACAATCTCATTTATCACATTCTCTGTAATTCATTCTAGATTTTCCATCTGGAATGTCAATGCTGTTCTATGGATATTTCTCAACCATTAATCAGAAATGCTTACAAATACGATTATGAACACTTGACTATCATTTGGATTTTGAAACTATCCATTATTATGAATACGTGTGCTTAAGTATGTACCTTAAAGCCAATTACTTAGGATAACATAGTCACCCATGTTCACAGCAAGTTGTGTGTCTCTGTACAATGGATGACAATAAAACTTACACGTGTATTGATATTGTTGAATTAGTATGCTTGATACAGGTCTCTTCAGGTGATGCTCGGATGGCTCCTTGTAGAATTTCTTTGAAAGTTATTGCAGGATTAGGAAAGCTGTCCTAAATAAAACAAAAGTTAAATTTCATTGGTAGATTTGAGAACAATTTCCTTCATCTGTATACATCAACAACAGGTACAGAATGCAGGATTTGACTGGAAGAAGCATATAGTACAATCACCTAGAATTTCTTTGAAAGTTATTGCAGGATTAGGAAAGTTGTCCTAAAACAAAAGTTAAATTTCATTGGTAGATTTGAGAACAATTTCCTTCATCTTTATACATCAACAACAGGTACAGAATGCAACATTTCACCGGAAGAAGCATATAGTACAATCACCTAGCAATCAGAACACATGACCTTTGGCCTGAGATATGCTATCCTGTATGACCTTTGCATAGTTGCTTAAAGCCTTTAAAAATTCATCATGTTCAACCCACTTGTTTTATGGTGGTTGAAAATTAAAATAAATTAAAATAATGGTGGCAATCTAATGACACTTAATTAGAAGAAAGAAAAGAGGTTTAAATCAATAAAGACATTTAAATCATTTGACATTACTTGAATGGTGTGGGCATAGCTTTAATTAAGGCTGTTCTCATTGCTGATTCTCTACTACCTCTCAGATCCAAGCTCCATGAAATAAGTGTCTATAAATCATGACTTAGCTTCATGACCTCTGATTTGTCCTTGTCTCACCCAAGTTGTTCTTCTACTATTACCATTCCACCAATATACATTTTTCTTAGCTTTTCCAATGACTACTTTGTTGCACAATTCTGTAAATACTTTTAAATTCCATGATCACTGATCTGTTAGCAATATTGACCAAATTCTTTAAGCTTTTCCTGTTGAAGCTCTTACATCTCCTAACTTTTGTTACAGTAGCTTTCTGCATTGTTTTCTGGCATCTCCTTTTGCAGCTCTTAGGTGAGTTTAATTGCTTTGAACTACTCTAAGCTTAGGTTTCTTCAGTCCTTGAGTCTCTTTAAAGCCAAGTATTTAACAATTCACCTGTATGTTTGGTAACCACTAACTAATAATGCTCACCCACATCTCTTCCCAGACCTCCACAGTTATAACAATTGGCTGGAAGTATTCATTTGTCATCTCATATGCACATGAGATTGCCTTCGTCACCATTTCCTTTATCTCACTTATCACCATTACAATATGTATGCTACAGTAGCACATCACAAGGTTCCTGTGAATGACAGACCATGTAAAGGAAGATGGGCTCATAACATTAAAATGTAAAGCTAAGCATGGTAGCACATGGCTATAATCCCAAAAGCCAGGATGGCGAGGTCAGTGGGAGCTAAATGGTGAGAAGGTATCTCAATAATCAAAGGAAAACTATAACAAATATGGAAGTGAGACATTCCTGTCATCCATTGTGTGTGTGTGCGCGTGTGTGTGTGTGTGTGCGTGTGTGTGTGTGTGTGTGCATGTGTGTGTGTGTGTGTGTGTGTGTGTGTGTGTGTGTGTATATATATATATATATATATATATATATATATATATGATCTATTTACCTAAAAACACTTAGAATTGTGTTAGAATTGCCTGTAGTATTCAGCAGAGTAACATACTGTATAGGTTTATATTCTAGGGGCAATAGTTTGATACCACATAGCCTAGGTACCATGTGGATGAGTTGCCCAGGGATGCGAGGGAAAGAGGGGTTGTATCTGGCTATTGGTGCAAGTTGATATTGAGGAAACTAGAAAATAAAAACCTTTATGTGAGAATATATCAATATAATAAAGGGAAAAAGAGCATAATTCAGCTAAAACTTACGTATTTTTATGGAACTCTCTTGGCACCTGTACAAAAATGATTTGGGTTTTTTCTTTGATTTGTTTTGTTTCTTGCCTTTGTGTTTTGTTTATTTGTTTTTTTAAATAGTGCTGGTGGCTTTGAACTCACTGTGTAGCTAAGCTGGCCTTCAATTCAAAGCCATCTTCCTGCCTCAGCCTCCCAAGACCTGGGAATGACTTGCATAAATTATTTTTAAAAGTAGTGTCTAATGTTTCAGACAGCTTCAGAAGATCAAGTTATTCCTATTTAACTGTAAAGGTTGATGAGGTTTTAATTTCTATTATGAAGGTTGTTACTTCGCAATAAATGCAGTAGAATATTGGACATTTTCACTGAGAATTGAATGATATTACATTATTGTTGATTTGTGTGCTAATTTCCATTTTGATGCAGACTTTCAGATGAAAACTAACAATCCCATGGACACAGAATTTTAGAAGCCATTCTAATAAGAAATAATAACTGAAATGAAATACTAAAGTTATTTTAGAATTTTTAAATGAGAGAAGTTTCACTATAAATTTCACATCTCTCTTCAGGTCCTAAAAGGAAGTGTGCAAGCAAGTGTGTGTGTGTGTGTGTGTGTGTGTGTGTGTGTGTGTGTGTCCTTAATTTTAGTTAAGTAAAAATCACAGATGCTTATTAAAATTTTTTAAGGCTGACACTGCAGATAAATTGTCTATTTGGGTTATAGTGATATTTAATCCTAGGGGAGCAGAGGACACAGATTCAGATGCTTCTGTTGTGATATCTTTGGTTGTGAGTTCTTCCATTTGGAATTCATAATTACAATGTCCGTATACTTGAGGTTATTCTCAGCCTTCAGCCCTCTGACAAATCTGTCTACACAAAACGGCAGCTGGTCCACTGGCAATGGAACTGCTTCTGGTGACATAATTTCATGATGTTTTTTCATCTCTGAAAGAGAGCAGCTGCCCAGAGTTTCAGAAGCATTGTGTAAGAGGAACTTTGCTCACTTTTTCTCTAGGGACAAAGAGGCTGTATGGGGTGAAAATCCATGAACGTTGCCAGGTAAATACCCAACTCATAGACAGTACTCTGGTGCTGATATTAATTTTAATCTGTAGCACAATTTAAAGCATTGCTGATGAGGGAAAAATTGGAAATGGGGGCAAATCAAGAAAGAAAAATCAAACAATTAACACTTTCAACAAACATTAATTGTTTTTTAACAGCTGACACACTGCATATTGTCCTCACAATAGTTATACAGAGCACAGGGTGTGGGCATGACAAACCTTCCAATTGATATTGGTAAGGAAAGAAAAAAAATTTAAAAATTCTTCTCTTTGTACTGTGTTAATGTTTAATTGTTTGATCAATCTTATATATCTATATCTATTAATCTAAACTAATCCAATGATGAAAATATGTAATATAACCATTGTTCAATTTTTCTGGTTTTGAAATTCTGTGCTATATGTACTCTTACTTGTAACTGTTTTTCTATCTTTATTTCTGCTATTTTTAGTCTTTAAAATAAAAAAATAAAATAAATAAAAAAGAAAGAAAGAAAAATCAATTCATGCAAAGTATTTTTAAATGCATCAAAAATAAGACCATGGTTAAAAATTATAAAATTATAAAACAGATTTTTAAAAATCCAAATAATGTAAAGACAGAAGCTGATACTCTACATGAGACTAATGCTTTAGCACATTTTCAGGTCAGGTTTAATCAAAAACTATTTTTCTTGTACAGTGGAGAAACATTATTCATCTGACGTTGGAGTGAAGAAAGACTCTGCTGATGTGAAGGCAGCAAGAATGGAGCATAAACCATAGGCTTATTACTATAGCTGTGCTGTTTTGAATGACTTTAAAATGATACAAGTTTATTGTCTGATCCAAGGGAATAACTTGCATTCAAAATTCCCTGAAAAATTCTACCTTACTAGAAATAGCTGAACAAGGGATGAATAGATACATTCTTATAAACAGTTCTTTATGGGACAGAAATGATACTTTAGTGACCTTACATTAAACCACTGCAATACAGGACTTCAAGGAATCAAAGGTCCAGAAAAAATATAAAGGAATAGCTTCAAACATAATTTGTGATGATAAAATAGTTCTGTATTATGACTATGATAGTAGTTATGCAAACCTACACATGTGATAAAACAGTATAGTTGTTGCAATTACTCTGTTCTCATTGCTGGGACAAACACCCGACACCGAAAGTGAAGGAAGGAAAAGTTTATTTATTTCATGGTTACTGAAGATTTCAGTCCATATTTGGCTGGCTCCAAGGTTGAGTGGAACAGGGTAGAGAACATGGCGGTGGAACAGCAGCAAAATGGTAACAGAAGCAACCAGCCAACAAGGGCAATAGAGAGGAACAGAGAGAGTCTGTCTGTTTGTTTCTCTTTATATTACATTCAGGCTCTCTGCCTCAGCCTATCTGCCTCAGGCCACACCCATAATCTCAGCAGTATACTCAGGCCCATAATCCAATCAGTATTAAAATACATAATCCCAGTGTATAAAGAGTGAAGCCTAAAACTTTAGAAATCCCTGCCCCATGATTACATGAGGCTTTGGGGGGACAACTAGACAGAAACCATAACAATAGTACTACATGCAAAAGTGGTGTGATTGCTAGTTGCTTGATTTTAATACTGTAATCTGTGGAGGAAACAGGATGATGGCTAAAGAAGAAATGTGTACTTTCTTAAGAATCTGTAACTATATTAAAATAAACATTAAGGGGCCTGGGAGATAGCTCTGTGGTACAAGGGCCTGCCTGGCAAGTGCAAATTTGTAAGTTCAAACCCTGGTCCCATAAATAAATAAATAAATAAATAAATAAATAAATAAAATAAACATTAAATATAGGGCCTTGGGTAAATAGCCTATCAAAACTGGCATAAAATGTAGCATTGCTGAGTAGCAAAGTGTGTGTGAGTCCTGGATTCAACTTTCAATAATGATAGTAACAGGTAGATAGATAGATGATTGCAAAGTTAAATAAATAAGCCTGCAAATGTATAAATGACCAAGAAGTAAAACAAATCGGTATTCATACTTCAGCGAAACAAGATAGTAAGACACTATGTGATGGCTACTTAAGCTTGAGTTAGTAAATATTTCTATATTCTTGTGAAAAATAAAGATACAATTATAAATCTCAATTATGGAGAACATAACTACATAAAAATCTGGATGGGGATCTGAAGAAAAAGCAAGTATACTTTCATCAAATTGGGACAGATCCTGGCATATTTAATGACTAACAAAGATATTGATGGTATTGAGTTGCATACGTCTGAAAAGATACCAGGTCATGGGTATGGTTCATATGTGAATGTGACTCAAGTCTCAAGGGCTCATGGGTGTGGCTCTGAGCAGGGGATTGGATTATGGGAACATGATAGTCATCTGTAGATTAGTCCACCGACACAGTCATAGCAGACTTGACATTAGAAAGGAAGATCTGGTCAGAACAGGTGGCTCGCTTGAAACTTGTTGAGGAGGGGTTGAGCTCTGCAGGCGCCTCACATCAGACTGCTTCCTGCCTCCATGCCATTAGTTGCTTCTCCTCTGCCATGACTCTCTACCATGCTACCCTGCCTCAGTTCCATCCATCTAAAACTGAAGTCTCTTCAAACTCTTAAAGAAAACCCTTCCTCCTTCAACTTGTTAGTACAGTATATTAACAGAAAAGCAGCTAACACTGAGATAAAGTCAGAGAGTGATGAAAGCATCAGATCATAAGAGGACTTTAAATGACAGGTAAGAGTTTCATTTGAATAGCAGCTAAGGAACACTGAATTTGGAGCCTTCCATGATTTTGATCATCATGGATGAAAATCTAGCTACTCTTGCTCATACCATAGTGTCTGACACAGGATACACTCTTATTTTGTTTTCTACAAAATGCCAGTGTAATTAATGTACTATGCTTCCTCTAAAATGCAGAATCCTATTCCCTTTGGCTAGCAGTTTCTTTTAGCCTTGTGCTAGGCTTCCTTTGTATTACAAAGCTCTATAAATTTCAGAGTTGCTTCCTCAACTGCTATGGTGATCACAGGGAATGTTGGTCATTTTATAATTATAAGCAAAGTTTAGATGCATGTGAGTAATTCACTCAAGATGGCTCCAGATGATACTTATCTGCTGGTTTTGCTTCAACTGCATTTCCTAGAATGAAGACCTTAAGAAATAAACAACTTGTAAATGTCACACTTAACTTTTATGCTGCCTCTCTAATGTCATATATTATACCGTAACTTCTGCAATCATTATTATTCTTTCCATTCATGCTTAGTGAGGTCCTATTGTGTTCTAGAGAACACCTAGGAACCACAAAGACACTAAGTAATTATGAAAATAAGGTATCATTTTATAGATTTAGTGTTTCATGTGGTGAGCGGGCAAAATACAAACAAGTAAAATTAAACAGAAACCATGCATGAAAATTCGTCATTTCCCAGAGGACTTCAGACTCCCTGGTGGAGGAGAGGCAGCCTAACAGAACTCAGGTGAACTGGGGTACTCCAGGTAAGTGGTGAGGAGGTGCCTAAAGAGAACTCATAATAAGTAATAATAATAAATTCTCAATTTATTATCTATTTTCTTACATAACTATACTCTCTGCTTCTATGGTGTAAAGTATAAAACCATTAGTTACCACACTTTGTCAATTTGTAAATTTCACTAGCTGTTGTTATTATTATTACTAATTGCACCAACATAACTAGGATCCCTGTCTTAGTTACTTTTTACTCATTACTGGGACAAATACCCAACACTCAAGATGAAGGAAGGAAAGGTTTACTAGCTGACGTTTACTGGAGATTTCAGTCCATATTCGGCCGGGCCAAGGCTGAGTGGAGCAGGACAGAAAGCATCCACTTCATGGTGGTTGAACAGCAGAAAATGGTGACAGAGGCAGCCAACCAAACTGGGTAGCAGAGAGTAACAGCTACAGCTTGAGTCTGTCTCTCTGTTGCTCTTTACACTACATTCAGGATCTCTGCCTTGGGATATCTGCCCTAGACCACACTCATAGTCTCATCCTTACTCAGAACGATAATCCCATCAGTACTAAAACACAATCCCAGGGATCACGAGTCAAGTCTCAATCTATAGAAGCCACACCCCATGATTGCAGAGGCTTTAGGGGGACAACTAGACATAAACCATAACAATACCATATCAGTCTTAATATCATGTTCTTAAGTATAGGGAAGCACTGGGGCCATAAATTCAATAAAGTCCTATACTGAAGGATGAAGCACACTGTCAAATGCAAATGAATATCCCACGCTCAGTCAGTGGAGAACGCTGGAACTCAGTACAGACACACAGAAGATATCACTGAAGAACAGGCTATAGAGAGGTTCTGATAGTAGTGCTATAACTGCCTACTGTCCTAGTAAGTATTTTCATGTAAATACAGTAGATGATGCGATAATTACTGAGAGAGGGGAGTTATACTAAATGGCATGCGTGTGTGTGTGTGTGTGTTGGGAAATGTCTCTCTGAGGGACACTAAATCTGAGAATATCAGAAGCAATGAATCTAACCTCCCTCAAATTCAACTGTAAAGGTAATGATGATAGAGCAGGTACAATAAAATACAAACCAGACAACATTTAAATTTATGTTTTTAAGTTCTTATCTAAGTGTTCTTTGAAATACCCGGGCAAGAAATGAGCTATTACTTTGTTAACAAGACTGTACAACTATTTCTGCTATTTCTCTACAGAGAGGCAAGTCTAGCAAAGTCCCCTTCTTTAAGCTGTTCCAGCAGTTTGCTGCAGGGCATCCTTAGTTATCTCTGCCATCTTTTTAGTGTAACCATTTGCTCGGGGTGATTAAGATGTAATGCTAACATCTTTCATGAAGTTTGTGCTCAAACGTCTCTTAAAAGCTACTGAGAAGAATGTGTAATAAATCCTAAAAGTAGCTGTAGGTACTTAACTACGTTCCTCATTGCAAACACAAAGTACTTAACACCCAATGTCAGAGGAGGAAAGCCTTATTTAGCTCACAGTTTGCAGAGGCTTCAGTCTATAATCAGCTGGCTCTAAGGCAGGATGGTAGGGCAGAACGACAACCATCTATGGAAGAGGAAGACAGCAAATGCAAGAAGATAAAAAATGGTGGATCACACCTCTTTTCCTCCCCAATATGGTATGCAGGGTACCTGCTTTATGGTGTTTATAGCAATCATTTCCCCAATCCCAGCACTAGACAATTAACCAATCACAAATTCTGAATTCTGAAAAGCCTCGCCAAGACCTTATGAGGCTTTGGGGGGACATTCAGATACAAAACACAAGAGTAACACTACTGAATATTGTCCAGAAATGCAAAAATGAAGATTCTGATATAAACATATATACTTTTGAGTCATATCATTTCTTGTTTTATGTTTTTGGCTAAATTAGCATTTAGTTAAATTAGAAGTAGCATTATTTAGCCATCATCAGGTAAGATTAGCTAGTTCTCAAATGGAGAGATTCCTGAAAGAAGCTTTGTGTTTTGCTAGAAAGACTTTAGCTATAGTGATAGACCTGGATCTTAGTCATTTATCTGTCATGTAAATTTAGAAAATTTATGAACCTTATTGAGCTTTACTTTTCTTATTTTTAGGATTTTAGCAATCATGTCTATGCTATAGAGTTGTTATAAAGTTACAAGTAATTCTATAAAAGATATTCATTTTAAATAACATTACAACCAATAATGATTTTTGATTAAGGCTTTTTTATCATTTACCATGCATAATCTTTGAAATGTTGAAAATATTTTTGGTGCATGATCTTAAGAATCAATAAGTCTATCACACATAATCAGGCTCTGAAAATCTATTGTGAAGGCTTCTTGGCAAATATTGGGATAAGAATTGAGATGATCATAGTGCCTAGAAGAATAGTTCTTAAAGGCATTTGTGATTGCCCAAATCTCAACGGTGTTCGGTTGCAAAATCAATCCAGTTGGAATAACTGACTTGATTTGATATAAGGGAAAGGAACTTCCACCCTGCAAGTGTCAGTTCATGTACTCTAAAATCTAAGAATGAATTTTACGAATAATGGAGGTTAAAAGGAGAATATAGGGGCCGGGCGTGGTGGCGCACGCCTGTAATCCCAGCAGTGGGAGGCTGAGGTAGGAGGATTGGTGCGAGTTGGAGACCAGCCTGGGCTACAAAAGTGAGCTCAAGGCCAGCCTGAACTGCATAGCGAGACCCTGCCTCAAAAGGACAAAAAAAAGCAGAATATATTTATGTTTATATTTACATTTACATTCTGTCCAGTATAGAGACTGAAGTGATGTGAAATGGGTTGAAAAGAACGCTGCCTTTGCTTGGGATTTTTTAATAGCGTGAGATGGATGCATCCAAAGTGGGACAAATGAGAAATCAAGAGGTGGGCAGGAGGTGAGACAAAACTATGGTCAGCCAACAAGATTACAAGCATTACTCAGATAAAAGTGATGATTTATGCATCAGATGGGGGAAACAAGTCATATATCAAGTGGGCAGGGTTATAAAACAGGGGCCTTTTTTTGTAGGGAATCCGGTTAGTGGATTTTCCTGGCTTTCTTAAGGTAATCCGGATATATTTAGAATATAAATCCCTGATGTTTATCCTTGGTAGTAATGCATTTATTTTATCTTTAGTCCTGAGATCTAGCCCACAGCCGGGGCAGGAGGTGAGGGTCTCCCACACTTGCAAGGTCTTATCTTCCATACTGGCTCCCCAAAGACCTAGCCCTGTCTGAATGCTGCTAATATTTCTATGGAATTTAGCTGCCTATAACTTAAATGATATTACAACTGGCCTCCTTCACCTAAATAAAAATGTAAAAATAAGACAGATGGCTTTAGACATTCTAACAGCAGCAAGAAGAAATCTTATGAAATTATGAAAACTCAGTGTTGGGTACATATTCCTTACCCTTCTGGTAATGTCTCAATAACTATTCTAGTTATTAAATAATAGATCAATAAAATCAGGCTCAGAATTTCACTGGACCTTACTCTTGTCCTATTTATAAAAACTCATTACTGTCTTGTTTTGATGGAAATCTTTGTTGACCATATTCATAATTATTTTGCTAATATTATTTGGTCCATACATACTTAATTATTTCTGTGACTTTGGCTACTCCAGATTTAAATCTATATGCCTACCTCAGATAAAAGTGTTTGGTATCTACCAAAGTACCTCTGGATGCCAATCAACAACTAGAACCCCTCTCAGACTGCAGAAGCTGAAATCATTGTTCGTATTACAAGGTATATTTTGTCCATTTTTAAGGTTTTATTTCATTGCAGAAACAATTTATAGCCTGCATGCTGACAACTAATATTAGAACACTATAATGTTGCTCAATTTTTTCAACTGGAGCATGGCTAGGTGGATTGCACAAACCTATCATGTCTTCAAATTCTTCCTAGATTTTTGCCTAGAAATGCAGATTTTAGCCGGGCGTGGTTGCTCACGCCTGTAATCCCAGCATTCGGGAAGTTGAGGCAGGAGGATTGGTGAGAGTTTGAGACCAGGCTGGGCTACAAAGTGAGCTCAAGGCCAGCCTGAACTGCATAGCAAGACCCTGTCTCAAAAAAAAAAAAAAAAAAAAAAAAAAA
>PVJA010045717.1:0-15489 GCA_004027025.1 Myocastor coypus | reverse complement strand
CCTCTCCCCCTCTCCTCTCCCCTTCTCCCCCTCTCCCACACCCCCCCTTTCTTTTTTTTTTTTGTATTATGGCCAGCTCAGCTTGCTTTGGGGATGGGGCTGACACAGCATGTGTTGCCAAGAATCGAGCCGTGGTCCCTGTGATTGCCTAAGCTTGCCTAAGCAGGTGCTTTACACTGCCAAACCATTTTGCAGGCCCCATATTTTTCAAAAGGCTTATTTATGTATAAATTTTAAAAGTTTTGAAGCCAGGCATGGTGGTGCATCCCTGTAATCCCGGCACTCAGGAGGCTGAGGCAGGAGGATTGGTGTGAGTTCGAGACCAGCCTGGGCTACAAAAGTAAGCTCAAGGCCAGCCTCAACTGCATAGCGAGACCCTGTCTCAAAAAGACAAAAAAAAAAAAAAAAACTAAGTAAAAATTATGTATCTGTTGATTGTATTAAAATTATCATCTCTGTTTAATACTATAGATTTTTTTTTTCTTTTTAGAGACAGCATCTCACTATGTAGTTTAGCCTGGCATTGAACTCACAGTCATGATCCTTCTGCCTCAGTGTCCCAAGTGCTGGGACTGTAATTGTACGCCACCTGGATACCCAGTCTTACAAAATTTTTGTAACTTTTACCTAAGTGGTTCCTGAAAGAGGTCTGAATGTTGGCTCCAGAATTCTACATTTTTCCCATTTTTTTTAAGCCCTATTATGGACCTAAGGTGTAAATTGAGCACAAGTTTTTTTTTTTTTTTTTTTTTTTTAATGTATTTGGAATGGGGTCTCACTATGTATGCAGCTTGGACTCAAAGTGATCCTCCTGTTTTCAGCCACCCCAGCCCTGGGATTACAGGCATGTGCCACCATGCTGGGACTCTGGCCAGCTCAATGAACCCCAGGGATGTGCTGCTGTGGCATGTAGTACCGGGGATCGAAACACAGTCCCTGTACTTGTCTGCTTATGGCTAATTTTTAATGGTGATCCTTTTATAGTTCTTTTCTTGCTTTATATATTATGTTCAGTGTGCTGAGCTGTTTTGTTGGGTGCTTTTATTTTAAAAACACACGTGTATACCCATGCAAGCCTCCCTCTAAAGTTATGACTCCAAATTTAAAATGCTCAGTTTTAGTTCATCATTTGACTGTTTTGGAGTGAACATGTCCTTACTACAGTCATATCAGCTTTAACTTATATAGTACTTGCCTTATATATCTTCCATCTTTTACTGTCAGCCTTTACAGTGTTTGTTTATATTATAAGGTTGAGGGCTGAGGATATGTAGCTCAGTGGCATAAGCACCTTCCTGGAGCT
This sequence comes from Myocastor coypus, assembly GCA_004027025.1. NCBI lineage: Eukaryota > Metazoa > Chordata > Mammalia > Rodentia > Myocastoridae > Myocastor > Myocastor coypus. The sequence goes on along the minus strand of PVJA010045717.1, from coordinate 14,186 downwards.
CAAGGTCCTGAGTTTGAGTTGGTATATTATGTCTTTTGTAAAACTTACCTGTCGTTACATCCATTTTGTTAGCCTTCGTTTTTGAATCGGTGAGTTCAGTCCACATCTGTTGATATCTTGAATATATTTGACTTTGTTAGATCTCATTTCTGTTTCTTTGTATTTTTTTTTTATTGATACCTATGTTTACCTCTTTGTCTCCCACTTTTGGAACCTTTATACCCTTATACTGATACTATGTCAGTATTTAGTTATGTTTTCTCTTTTTCTTTTGGTCTGGGTGTTCTTGCCAACCCTATTTAAAGGTGACTTGTACTTTGTATATTGCTTGTAACATTTTCTAGGTCCATTTCTTATCAGTAGTTTTGTTTTCACAGATTAAACCAATTGCAAATTGAAAATATTCAGAAAAAATTTGTACTCAATGTTATAAACTTTTCTTTGCTTTTTTTAGTATTTATTTTTTATTAACCACCATTTATGTGGCATTTATGTTGTATTAGGTATTCTAAATCATCTAGAGATGATTTTAAAATATATGAGAGGATATACATAGATGATACACCAATTCTGTGCCATTTTATGCAAGTGGTGTACATGTTTGTGGATCTCGGTCTTGAAAACCAATCTTCCACAGATGCTAAGGGGCAAATGTATTTCACCCCAAGCTGTTTTCAGTAGTTTCTAATAGCTGCTGCAGTCTTATATGCTTAATAATAGTTAGATTTTTTTTTCATGTTTCAATGATAGTTTACTTGTAAGTAATTTGTGATTTACTTTCCTTCAATTTTTTTAAAGAAGTACAGCTTTATTATTTTTTATATCCCAATAAAATAAATATGATATTCTCGTTTTTATATTCTTGAATGTATTATGTCTTTCTTTGTATAAGATGACTATAAAAAAGAAGTTTCTAGCTGAACATGGTTGCACATGCCAGTCATCCCTCTTTTAACAAGCTGAAGCAAGAGGATTGCAAGTTCAAGGCCAGCCTAGGCATTTTAGCAAAATAAATAAAATAAAATAGCATTGGAGATATAGCTCCTTATTCATTTTGTTCAATCTCTAAACTTAGGTGGAGATTTTCCTGTTGGTACAGGAAAACCTTATACCTCCTTTTTGTATTTTGTGTGCCCATTCCAATTAATGCCTTGGTGTTTAGTTGCTAAAAGTTTTTCTTTATTGTTTAGACAGGTTTATCTTAAATTTTTATTTATCTTCTTGCAATTCTTGTTACCTAAATTACTATCATCACAGGTATTTTTATTCTCTGTGTATCTTCACTTTTTAATGGATTCTGCTTTTAAATTAGACCTTTGTAGCCAATTTTGCAAAATAAATTGAAAAAAATAGGAGATGGGGGGGATAGCCCCGCCCCCAAAAAACCAAAACAACAACAAAAAACTATTGAAAAAAGAATAAACATTGTCAGCAAGGGGACTATTCATTATCATAAAGTTAATATTTCTGTCAATTAGTATAATTTTTACATTAAACAGTTTCATGTGTAGACTAGTGTTTCATTCTTAGTACACTTGTACCCTTGTATGTGTTAAGAATTTTTAAGACTTGTTTAATGATGAATCATATTTATTTGTATTTTATACAGATAGTGGAGTTGGAGCAGGGATTGATTCGTACTATGAATATCTATTGAAAGCTTATGTCTTACTTGGAGATGACAGTTTTCTAGAACGATTTAATACAGTAAGTTTATAAAATTTGCATTAATTTTATAGCCTATTTCATTTAAGTTCAGATTGTGATAGAAACACAATTACCTGAGTGACACTGTTCAAATAATTGATTTCTTAAAGCACTGTAGTTGTTGGTCAGTATTCCCTGATAATGTTGGACAGGGAGGGTACTACATAAAATTCCCAAAATCAGTTTGTTTAGTTTTCAGCTTTCATCAGAAGTTTTTGGGTCTGCCAGTAGGGAGGAAATAGGTAGCTTTGAGTTTTTTTTTTTTTTTTAAGGTAGGGTCATGCCATGCAGTTCCAGCTGGCCATGAGCTCACTTTTGTAGCCCAGGCTGGTCTCGAACTTGCACTGATCCTCCTGCCTCAGCCTCCCAAGTGCTGGGATTACAGGCATGCACCACCATGCCCAGCAAAAAAAAGATAATTATTGAAACAAGTTACAGTTAGCAAGTAACTCTGTATGCCTCCATTTCTCATTTGTAAAATGAGAGTACTAGTACTACTTATAAAGATCTTGGGAAAATGAAGTGAGCTTAATATATGAAATGACTATAATGGTGCCTCAGTCTGTAGCAGGCACACAGTAATAATGATTAAGTAACATATGGTAGCAAAGCAAAGCCTGTTATAGTTAAATACTATTACATACTTATTAGGATTTTTTTGAGGTTTATTAGGATAGATAACTGTTTCTTTTATTTATTTTTTTAAAGGAAGGGTCTACTGAGTGTTCAGAGTCTCACTACTAGATTGGACTCGTAGTGATCTGTCTGTTTACAGACTCCCAAGAGCTGGGATTACAGGTGCGCACCACCATGCCCCAGTCTCAATTGCCGTCTAAGCACACCCCAGGGGTGTGGGGTTCGGGCATGGCAGGCCCAGGGATTGAATTCTTGGCCCCTACAACTGCTTGTAGATACTTCACTGAGCTATTTCGCTGGCCCTAGATAACTGATTTTGTTGGGTTGTAAACACAGTTTCTTCTGTGATCAAAGCTAAGAAGTATTTAGAAAATGAAAAAAGAAAAAGTTGCTTAGAGCATAAAAGCAGAAGTAGCAGGCCACAAGAGTGATAACTGTGGTTAGGTGCATTCATTTTAGCAGTGGTGAGCACCAGAATATTATATTACCAGAAGAGAACTAATTTCCCAGACCCAGGAGGAAACTAATTCTTTACTGTAGAATTGTATTATCTGTATTCCAAGGAGACCTAAGAGCATGATTGGAATATAAAGCTATACTGACCCTGGGCCAATATCATAGGCACAGTGGTGGTCAGATCTGTACCTCTCAGAGCATTGTATATTAAATATAATCTTTATTTTTTGTGCCTTTTTATATTATGGCCAACTCAGTATTCCATATTCTACATCTGATTCAAGGATATATGCAAATATATATGATTTAGAAAGATTTTCATCTTAAATAATTTAAATATTTACAGTTAACTGACAAATAGTGAATTTATCTGTAATTGTATTAAATCCAAGTGCAATTTCTTCACTGTGCTATTCAGTGTGTTTAGTACATCTTCCTTCATCTGCTTTTGTGAACACTTTGTTGTGATCTTTTAGCACTATGATGCCATAATGAGGTACATTAGCCAGCCGCCTCTGCTACTTGATGTGCATATCCACAAACCAATGCTGAATGCTCGGACCTGGATGGATGCTTTGCTTGCCTTTTTTCCAGGTTTGCAGGTACAAAGAACTCTAATATTCTGAATAGTAAAATAATTTAATAATCAATTACACTTATAATCTCTAAAATTGATGAATATAGTCCCATTCTAAATTGTATTAATATGCAAATTTCAGTATATAATGTTATAGATAACATTAACTCATACTTTATGAGATCATTGTGTTTTTATTGTTGACTTCAGGTTTTAAAGGGGGATATTAGACCTGCTATTGAAACTCACGAAATGTTATATCAGGTGATTAAAAAACACAATTTTCTACCAGAGGTAAGCAATCTTAATAAATTCTCATCCACATTTACAATATGATTTGCTAACTTTTTTTTTTGTGTGTGTGGTACTGTGGATTGAACTCAGTACCTTGTACTTGCTAGGCAGGCACTTATTCTACTGAGCTATCTCCCCAGCCCTAAATTGCTAATTTAAAGAGAGAAAATATCATGTATATTCTTTATTTTGTATGGTTACTTAGTTATTTTTGGTTTATACAGAATTGTTTTTCTAAGGTATTAAGAAATCTATAATTTAGGATAATGCATATTAATTTTATTTTAAAATAAGCTTCCAAGTTCATGTTTCTCAAACCTTGCTAGCCATTTCAAAATCCCCGCGTCCCCTCCCCGACACATCCCCTTCTTTATTTCTATTATACTGGAGACTGAACTGAAGGCTTCACCATGCTAGGCAAGCTCTTTACTGCTGTGTTACAACCCCAGCCCTAATCACTTTAATTTTTAAAATACTTACCCCTCTGTGTTTGCCCACTTGCAAGGGAGCTAATGCTACCTTTTATTTTCTGAAGTCCGTTTGTGAAAACTAAATGCATTAAATATAGTTCAGATTGTCATACATGCTTCCTGGAAATTTGGAGAATCTTAACTAAGAATTGCTCTAACTTTTAAAAAAATATATATTAGTAATAAATATTTGATAATTTTTTCTTTTTATGGGACTGGGGTTCGACCTTGCACTTGTCAGGCAGGCACCTGTGCCATGGAGCTAGCTCCCTAGCCCCCCAAATATTTTTCTTATGACAAGAAATAACATACTTTTTTGGCTTTCTAGAAATGTGCCATTACAGATTTCCAGATATGTGTATGGCCTTATTCTAGCCTTGATTATTGACTACCCTATGTGAGCTTCCTAAGTATTCTACCCATGTAGAATGCTACCTTACGTGTTTGTTTTGGAAAGTATAGTTTTGTTAGTCTTCATGTAAGTAGAATATTACATTGAGAAAGTTCATATCCATGCAGGATAAAATAAGGTTTCAACTAAACGTCTATGATGAATAAAATTTTTACCTAGTTGCTATAAAAAAGTGTTTGCTTTATTTTTTTTTTAAACTGGTTGACTCTGTTCTTCAGTAAATTTCAAGTAGACTAGTGTATTTTTAAGTAATTATCTTCTTCCACAAAAGAATTGAAGTTGTTATAAAAGAAAACACATGTTAAAATAAAATATGTATAACTTAAAAATAGCTAAAGGAGTAGCTTGTATAAATAAGAGGAAAGGTAAAGAGAAGGAAAAAATATGGTTATGTAGACTGACAGGATCCATGTATTGACATAACTGAGTTTCATTATTTCATTACTGACTTTGCCTAATTTTTTTTTCCAATAGCCCAAATCTTTATTTAAAAGCAGTTTATTGAAATTGGTAAAAATAATAGCCTTGCAAGAAGGGCTCATGATTTTATCAATAAAAGTCGATGTTTGTAGATGAAAATATATTATGATTGGTGTTTTAATTTTGCTGTATCATTCAATATATACTACTATATATTCTATAATTACTTGTTTGTAGTTTAATCATATTAATGCCTATTTGTATGACTTTTTTCCAGGCATTTACCACAGACTTCAGGGTACATTGGGCTCAGCATCCTTTAAGACCAGAATTTGCTGAAAGTACCTACTTCTTATATAAAGTAAGATAATTTACCTATCTTTACCTTTAGCCCCCACTGTTTGTTGAATGTCTTGCTCCTTTATCACAGACACTGGTATGTAATGTTACCATAGTTAATGTGTTAACATTTATATTCATCTGGTCTATAGAGTTATTCAAAGATACAAGACCTGATATGTGTATTTTATGTGTCAGAAATATTCATGCAGGGTTGGCCAGATAGCTCAGTGGACTAAAGCGCCTGCTTAGGCAAGCGCAGTTGGCCATGGTTTCATTCCCATGTTGTGCCCACCCAATGCCCAGGGTGCACTGAGATGGCGAGTGAGACTGGGTGTAGTGGTGTACACCCATAATACCAGTGCTTGGTATACCAGGCACTGAAAACAGGAGGATCACTGAGTCTGATCTGTGCAGTGAGACCCTGTAGAACCTGTACTAAATACATTTTTAAAAAAGAAATATTTATATAAACGTCCTTTCGTCTCAGAGCTGCTTTCTAAAGCATATTTCTTGCCTTTCTTTAATCAAGAAACCATTTTAGGTATTAGAAATCTAATCTAAATGCTGAAGTTTTTTTATTATTATTATTTTTATTTTTGGTGGTACTGGGGCTTAAACTCAGGACCTTGCACTTGCCAGGCAGGTGCTTATTCTACTGAGCTATCTCCCCAGCCCAAAATGCTGAAGTTTATAGACGAACAACTTTTAAATTATTTAAGAAATTCTATAAAACAGATTGAGTTTCTTTTCAAATCTAGGTTGTTTCTATATAACATTCATTACAGTGCCTGACACAGTGTTGGCACCCAGTAGCTACTCAATAAATATTTGATGCATACATGACTGTGGCTATATATAATATGTATGTGTATGATATATTTCCCTTTTTAATAGGCTACAGGTGATCCTTACTACCTTGAAGTAGGGAAAACACTTATCGAAAATTTAAATAAGTATGCTAGAGTGCCTTGTGGATTTGCTGCCATGAAGGACGTTCGTACTGGAAGTCACGAGGACAGGTAAAGCAATTGCTGGCTCCCCCTTTCCTCAAGGTACTCCCCCCGCCCCCAACCAAGGATCAAACTCAGGACCTTGCACTTGCCAGGCAGGCACTTGTGCCCCCAAGCTATCTCCCTGATCCCCCACAGGGTACTTTGAAACAGCACAAAATACAGTTCCTTGTGAGGATTCAAATAAGGTTTTTTGACAAAAGCTATTTGAGAGTGCAAACATTTTCAAGTAAACATGTTTATTTTTCTCTAACTCTTTTAAATAAATTCATTTTAAATGGAAAAGTTTGTATTGTAGCACCTGGCATGTAGTAGGTGCTGAAATGATTTTTAAATGATGAATGTCATTCATTTATTATTAAATATCAGAACCTTGGCATGAGAGTATTTGAAATGTTGTTCCCCCCCCCCCATTAAAATACTAGAAATATTCAAGATCATGGTGAAAGGTCCTGATTATAATTCATGTTTAGTTAAGAACTCCTCAAAATCACTTCCATAATATGTGTACACTTACTCTCCTCTTGTACAGAGAGGTGAGTAAGAGTAGTAGTTCTTGTACTGCAGCAATAGGCGCAGCATGAAGTACTCAAGCTATGAAAAGCATACTTTGGTCAGTGTGATAGTCGGTGATACTGCAGTTACTCCAGGGTTATTTATCTGGTTATCACATATCTAAATGAATGCTGAAGCCTTGCTTTTCATTTTGTTAGCAAAGGTCCATTCCATGCTTACTGGGGCCACTTTTTGTGCTAGTGTACTAATTTTGTACTTTTGTACTTTTTTTTTGTACCAGAAAACTAACACAGGCCCTTGTGCTTGCAGTGCTATATCCCCAGCATGCATCTGGCTTTTGAGGGTTAGAGACCTAGGCATATGCCCTTCATGTTAATGAATCACTGAGGACAGGCAAATAAGTAGACCTTTTTTAAAAAATTATTTTTGTAATTTATGTATTTGGTAGAGTCTCCCTACACAGCTTGAACTCATAGCAATTCTTCTGTCTCAGACTCCTGAGTGCTGTGATTATGGGTGTGTGGGGGGCGTGTGTGGGGCTGGCACGGTATGTAGTACTGGGGATCCAACCGAGGTTCTTGCGTGTACCAGGCAGGTGTTTAGACTGCTGAGCTATCTCCCAGACCCCATAAGTAGGCTTTTAAAATGTTACATAAGTAGTGCTACATGAAATGCAAGTTGACATGTGATGGCCACTGAATGATTCCTAAAAGTTCTGAGTCTGGTAGATGAACAGATGAAAAAAGATAAAAGAAGAAAAAGAAGTTTTGGGCAGAGGAACTGAACACATGAGAAACATGAGGTTGTCCCTTAGGACTTCTCAGACTATTTGGGTCGTTATTCATTAGGTTGGGAAATCCTTTCTTTTCCTGACCATAGCTCATGACAAAGTAGAGGTTTCTGGAAACAGATGTATAGATAATAGTAAGAAATAAAAGCAGATATTCTGTGTATTGCCTGTAACATTTATTGATCATTTCCTATACTTTGGGTACTTCTCTAAGCATATTGTATGTTTAACTCAGTTGGTCTTCTATAACATCCCTCTGAAATGTAATTCTGTTATAATCTTCATGCTAAATATGAAGAAAACAAGGTAAATAGAAATTAGGGAACTTGCTGAAGATTACATTGTAAGGCTAAGGTCAGAATTCTAATAAAACACTACAGCTTTTGACAGCTATGATATGTTGGTAGTTTATTCAAAGAGCTAAGTACCTCCTATATGCCAGGCACTGCACTTACATATGAGAATAAAAATTAGAACCAGTTCTTACCATCCCCTGGGCTGTAATAGTAAATAAGATAGGTGTATAAAGAAAAAGTTACTATCATATGATATGTGCTTTAGTAGAAAAGGATTAACAACTTCAATTATGAATGAAGATAATAACTCTGTTTAGAGAATTCTAGATTTTATTTTATTTTATTTTATTTTATTTTTTATTTTTATTTTTATTTTTTTTTTTGAGACAGGGTCTCCCTACGCAGTTGAGGCTGGTCCTGCGCTCACTTTTGTAGCCCAGGCTGGTCTCGAACTCGCACCAATCCTCCTGCCTCAGCCTCCCAAGTGCTGGGATTACAGGCGTGAGCCACCACGCCCGGCTTGAATTCTAGATTTTAGAAGTCCTTTTTTTCGCTTTGCCAAATATTCCTTTTATGATACAGTTTTGGGAACCTTTTACTGCTGATCCTATTTGGGTGTACCCAGGAATGTGGAATATTTATTTACTTACTTATTTTTCTCTTATTTATTTATTTAATACTGCTATGCAGTTCTGACTCATAGTGATCCTCCTGTCTCAGCTTCCCCAGTGCTGGGATTGCAGGTGTGCATCTCCATGACCAGTTTTGGTGGCCAGCCTGGTTAGATCACCAAGGTATCTCCCTAGTCCTGCAGCATATTTCTTAAACTATCATGTCCATGGACTGGGGATGTAGCTTACTGGCACAGGGGCTTGCCCAGCATACATGAGCCTCTGGTTTTGATCCTAACACCACAAGAAAGAAAAAAATAATTCATCCTGAGAACTAAAAATAGTAACAGCACTGTTGCCATCGGAGTTCAGGTAAGAAATCACTAATTTTATGAGAGGCTAATGGATTTGTGCCTATCCCGTTAAGGATCGTTGCTTCGTCAGCTCACTGTTCCTCGTGGTGGTATTTTACCTTGCATATGTATTTGGCCCAACAAATGTTTGGGAACGACCAACCTTCATTATACTGTGTTATTAGATATGCTTTAGGTGTGTTATCTTTATTAATAAGTTCAGCTCACAATGACCTTGTGACTGATCCCAAGTGTTATCTATAGCCTGATGACACTTTTTCCACCAGACTTTGAGCAGCTATCTGTTGTTATTGAGCAGCTAGTTTTTTAATGTGAACTTAGATCTTTATATTTAACCCAATGATGTTTTGGTTTTTTAAAAAATTTTTATAGACCAATGTCATTTTAGTAATCTATCTCCTAGCTAAACTCCAGTTTCCAGTGATCTGTAGTTTGGGTAACTGCACCATAAGTTCTTTTTTCCAAATTGTTGGAAAGAAATAGTAGGACAAGGACCAGGACCAGTACCAGTACCTTTGGGCATGGCATTTCAAAGTGTTCAGTTACAGACTGTTTGCATTTGCTTGCTTATTCTCATGCAGATCTCTTGGTACCATCTTCTGGCTCAGTAGCATAGAATGTCCTCTGCAATTTTTAGACTATTATCTGTAGTTTCCTAATAATTGATGATTACTGAAAAGAATTTAAGCATTAGGCTGGTGACATAGCTGAGTAGTCTAAATGCTTTTCTGGCAAGCACAAGGACCTGGGTTTGGTAGATGCTGCTGGATTCTGTGTCTGCCCTGCTCTGAGCCAACGCCCAAAACCAGGTGTGGTGGTACACGCCTGTAATCCCAGTGCTGGGGAGGCTGAGACAGTAGGATCACTATGAGTCCAAGCTACATAGTGAGACCCTATACCAGATGAATGAATGAATGAATTTAAAATAAACATTTAAAAAATTCAAATGTAAAAAAAAAAGAAAAGAAAAAATATTTTTGGATAGTTTCCCATACCATTATTAGTAATTTGATAGTTTTTCAAAAACTTTTAATACCTGTGTGCTTATATTTATGTACATGTTTATGTTTTTTAAATTGAAATTAAAATTTTAGTACATGTTAGCAGAGTATATTTCAGAGTTACCATGGGGAGTTGGTACATGGACATAGCACAGTCTTAATCCTTTTCACTTCTTTTGCTCCTCCCTTTCTTCTTCCTTCCGTCTTCACGTGTCTTTCCCATTTGGAAAATATGTTTATGATTTTTAAAATACAAATTATATCATATAATCCTCAACTTGGTGGCCTTTCCTAATTAACATTTTAGTAATCCTACTATGTCTTTTACCTAAATGTTTACTTGTCAAGTTTTCTAATCAGTTTCTCAAATATCAGTATTCTACTTATTAGTCTACAGTTCTCAAAATAACATTTTCTCATGATACTGGCAGCACAAATGAGATTAAATTACGACAAATGAATTTCAGGTTGACATGAAAGCTTTTTATTGTCTACTTATTACTAATCTGAAATATATAAAAGTTTTAAAACTTTTATTGCCAGGCGTGGTGGCACATGCCTGTAACCCCAGCACTTGGGAGGTTGAGGCAGTAGGATTGGTACAAGTTCGAGACCAGCCTGGGCTACAGAAGTGAGCTCAAGACCAGCGTGAACTGCATAGTGAGATCCTGTCTCAAAAAGACACGCACACACAAAAAATAAAATAAAGTAAAGTAAAGTAAAGTAAAACTTTTATAGTTTTCGTTCCAGAAACTGTAAAATAATCATTTATATGTAAGACAAAGAAAAGCTATAGTTTTAATTTCGTACATTACCCAGGTGCTATGCTAAATGACTGACACATAGAATCCCAGTCATTACACTGATGTTATGAATATGCAACTTAAGATTCTTTTTACAGAGAATGAACCAAAGCCACATCCCAACAATCATTATTATATAACGCTAGAGATTCTGGAAGCTCTCAGTGGTCACAAAACGAGTTGTGGAAGATATATCTGTTTCCAAAATCCATGTTCTTTACCACTGTAGTCAGTTGCCTCTCCATCTCATTCCTGGTCCTCAATTTAGTGTTTATTGAGTACCTACTTTGCACCAGGAATTGTGCTCGGCCAGAGGTGTGTTATTATGCAGATTTTCCAGTATATTACAAATTTTTGCTACCTAAACCTTGGATATTGTTATGACTTGTGTCTAGATGTACCCTCAAAGCCTCATGTGGTCCTAGGTGAGGCTTTTCAGAGGTAGCTGGAACTAGTGTGTGATACTGGGGTCAATTAGTCCAGTCCACTGATTGATTAGGCACAGTTCTGGGTAGGATTAAGCATGTTCCACCCCAGTGTGTTACCTGCCCTGAGATCAGGTAGCTTGGATGGAATATGAGGGACAGAAAGAGGGCTTTTTGTTTATCACTAGCTGCTTGCTTCTTCTGCCTGTTGTCTGCTCTGTGGTGTCTCTCTGCCATGCTAACCTGGCCTTGAAGCCAACCAACTATAAACTAAAACTTCTATAAACTGCAGCTAAATAAACCTTTCCTGGCTTAACATTGGATATTGGGTCTTTTGTCTCATCAGTAAGAAAAGTAACTAAGACAGAATTTGATACCACAGAAGTAGCATCATAGCTGTGACTAATCCTGATTACATGATCAAGGAGTTTTTGGAACTGGCTTCTAGAAAGAAATGTGAAAGTTTTGGGGATGCCTGCTAAAGAAGTGGCTCTAGAGTCCCTTAAACTGCTTGATGAGAATTTAGGATCAGAATTTGAAAGACCAGAATGCTCATTGAAATGCTTGTAGTAAAGATCAGGTTCAGGAAGTTTTTCCTGTGAAGAGGACTGATTTGCTGTTAGACTCCAGACAGTGTGTGTTATTCCTTGGTTTGTCTGAATTTTGCTCATATCCAGAGTTTGCCTGAGACCAGTGGGTTGCAGGCTTATCTTGCAGCAAAAATTTCAGGACAGTCTAATGTTTTGGCTGTGACATGGCTACTGCTGGGGGCTTTTAGCCAGATCTGAGGTGAGCATCAAAAACAAAGTGCCCTGTTAGATGATTTAACATGTTGTGTACTTGGCCAGGAAACTCCATGAGAGTTGTGGACTACAGAGATAGAGCAGAGGAAAATTGGGTTGCTGAAAAGGAATAGGACAATGGGATTGATGGCCTGAGGATATCACAAGAAAAGCAGAACTCCAACATCTGTAGGTTCAAAGTTACAAAGGTGGAAGAATTTGCTTTAAGAAGAGAGCCCTAGAGTACCATGTCCCAGAATGGCTGTGAGTTAGAATATTTGCTCCTTAGTATTGGGTTCAGAGTAGTCAGAAATCCATACACTTGACCCCTACAGCCAACCGAGAAGCCTGACTACTGCTCCAGCTAGTGGCAGACCTTAGCCTCTTTCACATGGTGCTGGTTTTAGGCGCATGCAGAATGCAGGAGTTGTGGGGTCAGAAAGACTTCCACTAAGATTTCAGAAGACTTGGGAGACCAGGCACTGTGCCCCTGAGAGGTCAGTATGTGAAGCTATATAAGTGTACTGAGGTTCAGAGGAGACCCTATAATGTTGAGAAGTCAGGAGTATGGTTCATCTGAGGAACACTGCAGGAAGTGAGCAAAGCCTGCCAAGGAGAGAAGTCATGGAAGCTACAACCACCAGAAGTACTGTAGGGTTGAGCCTCCCAACCCCTTTGGAGTTCATATCTTGCCACAGATTTCCAGGAATAGTGGACATGGAGCTATGAGATTTAATGATTTACCTACTTGATTTTGGTGTTATTGAGACAGCATGGTGGCATGCGCCTGTAATCCCAGCTTTTGGGAGACTAAACAGGTGGATCACTAGGACTCTGATCGAGTAGTGAGACTCTGAACACCCTGTAGACCCTTCCCAGCCACCCCCCAAAAAAGCCTCAAAAAACAAAATTGTAACTATGGTACACATGACTTTGTGTTGTACTTTCTGCATATAACCTTTTTTTCTTTCTATGCATTTGGGACATAGTTTATAGGGTGTACAGGGTCTCACTACATAGATCAGACTTGTGATTATCCTGTTTTCAGCTTCCCAAGAGCTGTGATTACAGGCACATGTAACCACGCCCAGTCTCAATCACCAGCTCAGTGCAACCCTGGGGGGAGGGGCCTGTACAGTATGCTGGGGCTCCAACCCTGGCCACTGTGCTCTGCTGAAGCAGATGTTTATTCTGCTGAGCTATCTGGCCAATCCTTTTTCATATAACTTTTTTTTTCATTTTTTTCTTTTTCATATAACTTTTTAAAAGTGATTTCCCCTATCTTTAAATGGTTACATAATAATTATCATCAAAATTGTATGACTTGAAACCAGGTGTGGTGGTACATATCTGTAATCCTAGCACTCAGGAGGGTGAGGCAGGAGGATCACCATCGCTTCAAGATCAGCTTGTGCTACATAGGGTATCCCTGTCTCAATTTAAAAAAGTCATATGACTTAATCTAATTCTGTTAATATTAGTTGAAAAATGGGCCTGGCAGGATGGCTCAGCGGTCTAAAGCGCCTACTTGGGAAAGCTTGGGCAGCTTCAGGGACGACGGTTCGATCCCCGGCACCACATGCCACGCCAGCCCTGCCCTTGGGGCAGGCTGAGCCGGCCATAAAAAATGAGCGAATGAACAAAAGCTTCTGAAACAATAAAAAAAAAAAAAATTAAAAAAAAAAAATTAGTTGAAAAAATCTGCTATGGGTTTCACTCATAAAATTCATCTGAGTTACCTCTGTTACTTCTCTCAAGCAGAAATTCAGAACTCTGCCTCTGTGGAAGGCTTTTACAGAAATCTTACCTGCATTGTTGGCAAGAATGACAGACAGTACATGTGGTGGTAGCAGCTCTGTTCTTTTTCCTTGCAGTGTGATTGGAATCAAAGTAATTCTGACACTGGGTGTCGGATGCATTCTTTAATTCTTTGGACCTCTGAATTATTGTAGATAAAATTATTGAGCTTGACTCTGGCTTTCGGATGTTGAACAGTTAAGTATCTCTTATGTTCTTATATTTATTTGTGACTTTGTTTTAGAATGGATTCTTTCTTCTTGGCTGAAATGTTTAAATATCTTTACCTATTATTTGCTGATAAAGAAGACATTATTTTTGACATTGAAGATTACATCTTTACAACAGAAGCTCATCTGTTACCACTTTGGCTCTCTACTACAAATCAAAGAGTCTCTAAGAAGAACACAGTGAGTTTTTTTTTTTTTTTTTTTTTTTTTTTTTTTTTTTTTTTTTTTTTTTTTTTT
>PVJA010045716.1:0-15492 GCA_004027025.1 Myocastor coypus | reverse complement strand
AGACAGAGTCTCGCTATGCAGTTGAGGCTGGTCCTGAGCTCACTTTTGTAGCCCAGGCTTGTCTCGAACTCGCACCAATCCTCCTGCCTCAGCCTCCTGAGTGCTGAGATTACAGGCGTGAGCCACCACGCCTGGCATGGCCATTTTGCTTTCTGTGAAAGCCTGAGAGAATGTTTTTCTCTGGGTGACTCTCCTTAGATGCACTGCAGTTCATTCATCCCTTTCCTCTGAGCATTGATCCCTTCTGAGTGAGATGAGTCTATCTTCAATCTTCTGCATGTGGATAGCCAGTTTCCCCAGCATCATTTACTAAAGAACCTACCTTTCCTCCTATGTATCTTTATCCCCCTTTGTCACAGAACAGATAACTAAAAATATGCTGGGGTTGTTTTTGTTTTCTTAATTCTGTTTTACTTCTGTACATGTCTGTTTTTGTGATAGTACCACACTATCATCACTGTAGCTTATGGAAATCTGATAGCAGCCACTTATGGCTGAGGAGATAGCTGGCTGCGCATAAGTACCTGCCTGGCAAGTACAAGGTTCAGAGTTTAATCCTCAGTGCCAAAGAAAGACTGCTGTTGATAAAATCCATTTATAACAAACCTACTGTCAATATATTAATAGAAGAAAAGCTGGAGTTCTGTCTTCTAAAAGTAGGACTAAAGATGTTCATTATCACTACTGCTATTCAACATTGTATTCAAAATGTTGGCTAGGGCAATCAGGCCAGAAAAGAAAAGATGTAGGTATCTATGGAGAAAAAAATATATATAGGAAAGGAAAAAGTGAAATTATTACTATGTTAAGATGATATCATCCTCTACCTAGAGATCTAAAAACTTCCACCAAAGGATTCACACAATTAATAATCAAATTCAGCAATGAAGAATCAGTAGCATTCCTGTATACCATTAATAAATTCAATGAGAAAGAAATTAGGAAAACAATACCATTCCCAGTCATACCAAGAAAAAATAAATATTTAAAAATTAACCCAAGCAAGGAAATGAAAGACTTCTACACCAAAGACCTGAAAAAGGAGATCAAAGAACACATCAGAAAATGGAAAGATCTGCTCTGCTCATGGATAGACAGAAACAGCATGGCTATAATATAGATAGCAATCATAATGAAAATACAAGCAGCATTTCCCACAGCACTATAGAAAAAAATCCTGAAATTCATATAAAAGCAACAAGGGCCAGCATAGCAAAAATAATCCTGGTGAAAAGTAAAAATCAAGAAACCTTGAAATTGCAGATTTCAAGTTATATTAGAAAGGTACAGTTACATCATGTGAATTCGTGTACTTTGGCATTGTTTCATGTTTACTTTTTTGTCTCTTTTTTCAGTTTTCACTATGCAGTTGAAGCTGGGTTTGTGCTTATTTTGTAGCCTAAGCTGGCCTCACACTCACAGTTACCCTCCTGTTCAGCCTCATCAGCGCTAGGATTACAGGTATACAACACCACACCGCGCTGCTTCTTGTTTTTTGTTTGTTTATTTTTGTAATGGAGTTATATTGTCCGAATTAACCTTAAACTTACAGTTCTGTGGATGTGTGCCATCACACCTGGCTTGCTTCTTGTTTTTCTTTGCTCCTTTTTTTAAAATCCTTCTCTGCCCAAAGAGAGGAATTGACTTTCTCACCATACTAGTTTAAAAGTTATGCGAGTTGCATGCATTCTTTCAGTGACTACGTACAAAGGTATAGATTTTGCTAATTTTTTTGTCTTTTAGAGACAAGGTCTTGTTGTACTCTAAGAATGAGACAACAGAGGTAGACACCCAAAAAGAAAAAGAGCGCTTTATTTTAGCTGGTACCCAGTGGTGGTCTCAGTGCAAGTGCACAGAGAGGCGTGCCAAGCGGGTGGTGTGTAGGGATTAAATAGAAGCAAGTGGTGATACAGAAGTCAATTGCAGTCATTAATAGGGGAAAACATCTTTTTGATTGGTGGGTTTACAGAACAAGAGGCATGAGGAGCTATAATCTGATTGGAGGGTACATGTTATACTGAAGCAAGCAGTACCACAGAAGCCAACAGCAATCGTTATAGAGTTGACCTTTTCCTCGATTAGTGGAATTAACAAGGGGGTGTGATAATTTGTAACTTGATTGGATGACACAGGCTGTTAGGCTGTACTAAACGCAAGGGAGTCAACGTGTGATTGGCATCACAATGGGGAGACAGAAACTTATGGACACGGTGACCGTGGAAACTGGAACTTATGCTAGTATGATTGACATCACAATTGAGAACCAGAACCTCATGGAAATAATGACCATGGCAACCAAAACTTAACTTAGTTTTGGCACATACAGAACAATAACATGGCGGAAGTGGCCCTAAAATGGAGTTAGTATTTTTTTTTTTAATTTTTAATTTTTTTTCTTGTTTCAGAACTTTTGTTTATTTAGTTATTTATTTTTATGGCCGGCTCAGCCTGCCCTGAGGGCAGGGCTGGCGCAGCATGTGGTGCCAGGGATCAAACTACGGTCCTTGCAGCCGCCTAAGCTTTCCTAAGCAGGCGCTTTAGACCACTGAGCCATCCTGCCGAGCCCCAATGGAGTTAGCTTTGTCAGGTTATAACGGGTCTCACTAAGCAGTTGAGGCTGGCCTTGAGTTCACTTTTGTAGCCCAGGCTGGTCTCGAACTCACATCAATTCTCCTGCCTCAGCCTCCCGAGTGCTGGGATTACAGGCATGCACCACCATGCCTGGCTTGCACTTTATACTCTTGTCTTTATTCGCAGTTTTGTTTAAAATATCTATTAATTTATTCATTCCATTTTAAAATTAAAACATGATAGAAATAAAGAATTGTGAAATTTTGTTTTAAGGATTCGATAAATATAGCAAACATATCTTGCTGATTTTCAATTCCACTGCCACCTTCTCCCTTTCTTCCCTCTTTGACTTGCTTCCTTTGATCTCACTAAAAAGGCTATCTTCTAGTTTTGTTATCTCACAGCTCTCTCTCTCTCTCTCTCTCTCTCTCTCTGTCTCTCTCTCTCTCTCTCTCTCTCCTTCCTTACCTCCCTCCCATTCTTTGTAAGGTTCTTATATCACTCAAGAGATATATCTGGCTAGGGGCTGGGGAGATAGCTCAGGGGCACAAGTGCCTGCCCGGCAAGTGCAAGGTCCTGAGTTCAATCCCCAGTTCCACCAAAAAAAAAAAAAAAGAGAGAGATATATCTGGCTAGATATATACATATACATAAAGATTTACAACGTTGGCTTCCAATGACCACCTTCACATTCAAATGCAAAAGGGTTGTTTGTGCCCTGGAGATCCAAAGGATCCAATCAAAGGTCAAAGGCCTGCAGCTCACTGTAGTGTACTATACCATTCTGTGTCAGGATGTTCAAGGGTTGGCACTGGAAGACTGAAGAATCTTGTGCTATCATGTTTATTTAGGAACTCTTTGGCTGTGCCTATGTTTTTTTTTCAAGGTTTAACTATTTTCTGATTACAAATTTACATGTGTACATAAAGGGAAAGGATAAAGAAAAAAAGAAATTGCACTATGTTGACACAGAGACTTCAAGTTCTAAGGGTCAAGTGATGTTTAAAGGATACTACTACACAGTCTCACCAAGGCATAGATGTTTAGTGGGTCTCACTTTAGCCTTAAAATGTATGGAAACATTTTGCCACAGAACAGGCCCCACAACTGTCAGAATGCTCCGTGGCATGGGTCCGAGGCATGGGTCGGTGAGTCGGGACAAATGAGTTCCCTCTGTGTCTGCTGTGAAATAATAAGCAGCCGCTGCTGCCAAGCCACGCCTGCAATTCGCAGCTTAACTCAGCAGTGGAATCCAGTGGAGAGCTTGGGAGAGACACGCCTGATCAGAGGCTGGTCTCTGGGCTTTTTCTCCACAGACTGGTATTTGCGTATTGGATTTGCCTTGTGCACCAGTTCCTTCCGCAGCCTGGCCAGCTCTTTCTTCTGTTCCTCTTCCTGCTGCCTGACCTCCTCCAGCTGCTGGGCATTCTGGGCTTCCACCTCCACCATTCCCTTTTCCAGCTCCTGTCGCTCCTTGGCTCTCCTCTCAGTGGCCAACTGCAAAAGTTCCTGAACAGCAACTGGTTTTTTCTCTCCCTTGGAAACAAAGGGCTCCTGGGGGGCAGGTGACCTTGGTTTCAGAAGCCTTAAAGCAAACTGCTTCTTTCCGGTATTTGAGTTCTTTCTGCAGCTGGTATTTCCATGTCTGAGCCTTCTTAGCACCTCTTCTGTCTGTCTCCAAGTCAAATGGCTCAGTTTGGGTCACGTTCTAGATCTTCTCCAGCAGGTTAATGCTATCAAAACGAAGTAACGGATGTGCCTTAAACTTGGGTACCTCCCCTTTCAGCAATTCTTTTATTTAGTTTTCCTTTGATAATTGTGTGCCTACTTTTTTTTTTCAGGACCAGAGTTTGAACTCATGACCTTGAACTTGCCAGGCAGGCACTTGTGCCACGGAGCTATCTCCCCAGCCCCAGAGTGCTTATGATTTTAAGTGTTTGCGCTCTTGTTTTGCAGCAGTTTCAAAGTTCTTTTTTTTTTTTAAATAGTATTTTATTTTTTTCTTGTTTCAGAACCTTTGTTTGTTTATTCACTCATTTTTATGGCTGGCTCAGCCCACCCCGATGGCAGGGCTGGTGCAGCCTGTGGTGCCAGGGATCGAACCGTGGTCCCTGAAGCCACCCAAGCTTTCCCAAGCAGACGCTAAAGTTCTGATTTAGTATCTACATATTTGGCCCATTTGGATTTGATTTTAGTACAGGGGAGCAGCTAAAGTCAACTTTCAATCTTTTCCACATCCAATTTTCCCAGCACCATAGTCTTTTCTCAAACTATGTTTCTTGCCCCTATGTCAAAGATTAGGTGGCTGTTGGTACATGAGTTTATATACCTTCTGCCCTATTCCATTGTTCTGCATTCCTGACTTTGTGCTCGGATGCTGTTGTTCTGATTACTGACTTTGTAGTATAACTTAAAATCTGGTACTGGGGGGCCCGGCGGGATGGCTCAGTGGTCTAAAGCGCCTGCTTGGGAAAGCTTGGGCGGCTTCAGGGACCACAGTTTGATCCCCAGCACTACATGCTGCGCCAGCCCTGCCCTCGGGGCAGGCTGAGGCGGCCATAAAAATGAGTGAATAAACAAACAAAAGTGAAACAAGAAAGAAAAAATAAATTCAAAAAAAAAATCTGGTATTGGGATAATTCTAACTTCACTCTTTTTTGCTCAGGATTGCCCTTTGCTGCTCTGATTATTCTCTGATTCCATATGAGCTTACCATTTTGTGAAGGATAGTGTTGATATTTTAGTAAGGATTGCATTGAACCCTTAGGTATGTTTTGGTAATATGCCAATTTTATAATATTATTTTTTAAGTCCATGAACAAGGGAATTACTTCCATTTTTTCTCATCTTTTTAATGCGCTATAATGTTCATTATAGCGTTCTTTCACATCCTTGTTAGGTTGATTTCTAGGTAATTATTGTGTAGGTAACTACTTTTTTTAATTTTTTTTTCTTGTTTAAGAACTTTTGTTTGTATGGCCAGCTCAGCCTGCCCTGAGGGCAGAGCTGGTGCAGCATGTGGTGCCGGGGATCGAACCGCGGTCCCTGCAGCTGCCAGCAGGCACCTTAGACTACTGAGCCATTCTGCCGGGCCCTGTAGGTTACTATTAATGGAATTATTTTCATGATATATTTTACAGTGGGTCCACTGAGATGCCTGCAGCTACAATCTTTACCTAGTTAATTGCACTTTGAGCCAAGTGTCCTTACCTGTTGCTTTGTATTGTGCTTTAGGCTTTCTGGCTTCACCAGCCACTACAGGCCTTATTTGGGACAAGGATTGCTTTTGATTTTTGTATGTTCTTTTTTTTTTTGTCTTTTTGAGACAGAGTCTCACTATGCAGTTCAGGCTGGCCTTGAGCTCACTTTTGTAGCCCAGGCTGGTCTCGAACTCGCACTGATCCTTCTGCCTCAGCCTCCCGAGTGCTGGGATTACAGGCGTGAGCCACCACGTCCGGTTTGTATGTTCATTTTGTATTCTGCCACTTTGCTATTTTTTTTTGTTAGATCTAACAGTATGCTAATGATACTTGGTGGATCTCTTAAGAGAAATAGTATCTTCAAGAAATAATCTGCAGTTTCCTTTCCAACTCGCAAGCCTTTTGTTTCTTTTTCTTGCTTGATTGCATTGACCAAAAATTTCAAGTTGTACGTTTAACAGGAATTGTAAGAGTGGACACTTTTGCCTTATTCCTGATTTTATAAGAAGTACTTTCACTAGCACTCGGGAGGCTGAGGCAGGAGGATCAATGCGAGTTCGAGACCAGCCTGGGCTACAAAAGTGAGCTCAAGGCCAGCCTCAACTGCATAGCGAGACCCTGTCTCAAAAAGACAAAAAAAAAAAAAAGAAGTACTTACAATTTTCCCCATTTAGTATTGATGCAGGAAGAAAAAACTGATCTGGGTGCATGACTTCCAATTGGGAACCTCTAAATGACATAGGGAAAACTGATCCCCATCCTGAAAAGTATCTGGGATGAATTCCTGTTCCCTAAAACCAAAGAATGAATTTTAGGAACAAACAGAGATAATCAGCAGAACATATTTATTGAAGGAAAGAAAGCTCCTGTCTGACAGAGGGACAGGAGGGCGTTCCTGAGTGGATGTCCCCTGGAAGCTGTCTCTTCCAGGGACTTTTTTGGAGAAGACATGGGAACTCGCTTAGGTGGGTATGAGGTGGAATAAAACTGTAGTCAACCAATGAGATCACAAGCACCATTGCTCAGGTAAAATTGATTAACATCAGGATCCAATGGGAAGGTAAGTCACATAGCAAGCAGGCAAGGACACCACCTATTGAGCTTCTGCTCGTGACTCTTTTTAGGATCTTCCAAGGTGATTGATATCTACTTACAGTATCAATCCCCGATATGCACCCCTAGGGTAGTATGTAGTTGCTTCTGTTTACTCTTGTCTTGAGATCTGGCCCACGGAGGAGGAGTGTCTGTCTCCAGTTGGAAAGTCACCTTGTCTTCCATGTCATCCTTGAGGGCCTGGCCCTGTCTGACTGCCTATAATATTTCTAATTCAGCTGCCTACAACAGTATGACCTTGCCTATGGGTTTGTCATGTATGGTTTTTATCAGTTTGGGGTAAGACTTCATATTTTCATCATAGTTCTTATCACATAGAAATGCTACATTTTGTTGAAGGCACTTGGTATATCTATTAAGATGACCATGTAAGTTTTTTTTTTTTTATTCTGGATTCCTGTTATGTGATGTCATATGGTAATATTGTCCCTTAATTATTGCAGACTGATCAGGCTTGCAATCTCCCAAACAAGTGTATGGTAAAAGTGTAAATAAAAGTCAAGTGGTAACATTTTAGGATTTTGTGACAATCAAAACCCTCTAACACAGTGGCTCTTAACCTTTCCAATGCCGTGATCCCGCAATAGAGTTCCTCATGTTGCGGTGACTCCAAACCAAAAAATAATTTTGGTGGCTACTTCAAAACTGTAATTTTGCTACAGTTACGATTTGGAATATAAATACCTGATATGCATTATGTATTCTCACTGCTGCAAATCAAACATAATTTAAAGATAGTGACTAATCACAAAAATAGTACTTAATTATATGTTGAGAAATATTTATTACTAATTCAATAAATAACATTTCACCATGGCATAGCATGGATTTAAATATGTATTTTCCAGCTTGGCGTGGTAGCGCATGCCTGTAATCTCAGCACTTGGGAGGCTGAGGCAGGAGGATCGGTGTGAGTTCGAGGCCAGCCTGGGCTAGAGTAGTGAGCTCAATGCCAGCCTCAACTCCATAGCAATACCCTGTCTCAAAAAGACAAAAAAATAATTTTCCAATGGCTTTAGTTGACCCTTGTGTTTTGGTCATTCGACCCCTGCCGGGGTGCTGATCCAGAGGTTGAGAACTGCTGCTCTAACAGAATTTGAAATTCTCTTTGAGTTAAGACAAAGACCTTCTCTGGGCAGCTCTTTGTTATTAACTTATCAAAACAAAGGAGGGGAAAGATGAAGAAGAGGTGGGAGTCTGAGAAGAAACTTTGAAGGATCTTGGAAGTCCACTCAAGGACTTATTCAGGTAAGACATTATGTTAATTTAGGAGAACTATGTTATCTCCAGGAAGATCTCCACCCACAAGTGAGATGCCAAAGCTAAGTGGAAGCCAGGTGTCCTTAGCTGTGGCTTTGCTTTGTCTTTTAAGTTTCCCAGCTTCACCAGCCTCTACAGGCCACATTTGGGTCCAGTGACTCATAGAGGTTCACTGACTATGAGTGTGCTGCTCATCTCCAGATAAGAGGCCTAGGTCTCAGACAGATTCCCAAGTAAATATGGGAAGCCAACTGATTAGTTAAAATCGTGCCCAGAGATGCTGCATAGTGGTCTCCATCAGTGATGTATTTATTTTTAAAGAATTATTTTATTTTTTTTTCTTGTTTTCAGAACTTTTGTTTGTTTATTTATTTATTTTTATGGCTGGCTCAGCCTGCCCTGAGGGCAGGGATGGCGCAGCATGTGGTGCCGGGGATCGAACCGCAGTCCCTGCAGCTGCCTAAGCTTTCCTAAGCAGGTGCTTTAGACCACTGAGCCATCCTGCCGTGCCCCAGTGACGTATTCATTAATTTATGTGTGGTGAACTATTCTTGTATCCCTGCGATGAAGCTAATTTGATCATAGTGAATCATTTTATTTCCCTGCTTATCAAAGATACTGCTCTGAGGATTTAAAAAATTATTATTGAATATTTGTCTGCTTTTGGTGTCATGCTAACACTGTCTTCATAGAATGAATTTAAATACATTTTTCCCCTTTCCGTTTGTTATGGTTTGTGTGTATTTGTCTCCCCAAAGCCTCATGCAATCATGTAATAGACTTCTAGAGTTTGTGATCAACTTATGATACATTGAGATTATGGGTGTGAGTGCTGCTGGGATTATGGGTGTGAGTACTACTTTCAGCCTGGAGCAAATAGGCTGAATACAACTTAAGGGAGCCCAAATTACTCTCTGTAGCCATTGTTGCTGCTACTCCTACCTTTTGCTCTCTGCTCTTTGCTGCTGCCCTAAAGGGTTGCTGTCTACCATGTACTGCTCTACCTTGGAGCCAGCTGAATATGGACTAAAACCTTCAGTAATCTTTCCTTCCTTCATTTTGAGTGCTGGGTATTTGTTCCAGCAACAAGAGAACAGTAACCGAGACACCATTACTTGGACAGTTTTGAATATTCATCTTAGTTATTTAAATATGTAGTAGCTGGATGGGTTGGCACATGCCTGTAATCCTAGCACTTGGAAGACTGACTCAGGAAGTTCACTGTGAGCCTAAGACCAGACTTAGCTATAGAGTAAGTTCAAGGCCAACCTCAAGTACATAGGGAGACTCTTGTCTCAAATCAACAACAACAACCATAACAACAACATAAACTAAAATTAAGCTGTAAATACTTTGGCACCTGAAATTTTCTTAGCTGGTAGAATTTTTCACTACTGCATCAAGTACATCATTTCTTATCGGTCTGTGTTGGTTTCTTTTGTATCTTCTTGATAGAATTTTAGTAAGCCATATATGACTATGAATTTAAACATTTCTTCTAGATTTTCAAATTTCCTGGAAAATACATTTTCAAAGTAGCTACTTAAAATCCTTTGAATTTCAGTGGTGTCTGCTGTAATTTTCATTTTTTATTTCTAATTTTATTAATATGGGCCTTCTCTTTTTGTAAGGTTGGATAAGAGTTTATCAAATATGTGTAACTTACCAGACAATAAATTCTTACATTTACTGCTCCTTTATATATTTTAGTCTTCCTTTTTTTTTTGTATTACTTTTTTAATGTCTTTCCTGATATTTACTTTCTTTCCTCTTAAGAGTTTTGGGTTAGTTAGCCTTTCTCTTTCTAGGACCTTTAGATCATCATAAAGTTATATATTTTGGATTGTTGTTTTTCTAATGTAGAAACTCATGGTTATAAACTTTCCTCTTTTTTTGCCTTTTTGAGACAGGGTCTCTCTAGCTCAGGCTGGCCTTGAGCTCACTTTTGTAGCCCAGGCTGGCCTCAAACTTGCAATGATCCTCCTGTCTCAGCCTCCCGAGTGCTGGGATTACAGGCATGCACCACCACGCCCGGCAAACTTTCCTCTTAGTACTAATTTCATTGTGTCCCACAGATTCTGACACAGTGCATTTCCATTATCATTTATTTCCAAGCATTTCTAAATTTCTTCCCTAATTTCTTTTGTATCACATCGATCATTCAACACTGTCATTCAACCAGGCATGTTGGTGTGCACCTATAATCCCAGCACTCATCAGGCTGAGTCAGGAAGTTTGCCACAGGTTGGAGACCAGCCTGGGCTACGTAGAGAGTTCAGAGCCATCATCCACTACAAAATGAGACCCTGTCTCAAAAAAAAGAGAGATTATACCATTCAATCTCCTTATGTTTGAGTCTTCTATTTTTTTTTTTTTTAGCTAAGGTATAGGAGACCTGGCAATGTATCCTTAAGGCAATATGTGAAGCTGTAAAAGTGAAGTCAAAGGCTCAGTGGACGAGAAGTTTGGAGAAACCAGGAACATGGATCATCTGAAGAAACATTCAAGGAAGGATAAAAGTGAGCCCAACAGGGAAACTATATGAGCTACAAGCAGAGGAAATGCCATAGGGGAAGAATATTCAAGGCCTTTGGAGCTCACAACTTGCCATAGATTGGCTGTGCCACTGCACTGCTGAATTTTGGAGTTTCTTTGATCTAGTTCCTTTTTTTTTTTGGCTGGCTCAGGCTGGCTTAAGGATGGGTCAGGGGATCGAACCACTGTCCCCTGTGCCTGCATGGGATTGCCTGCGCAGGTGTTTAAACCACTGAGCTAAACTGCAAGCCCCCCCCATCCTTTGTATCCCCCTTTTTGTAACTTTTGGAATGGAAATGCTTCTCTTATATCACTGAAAGTTGGAAGTGTTAACTTTCTTTTCATTTGTACAGGATCTCACAGCTAAAAGTTTGTTTTACATCTTGGATATGACTTGAGTCTTGGACTTTTCAGCAATACTAAGACTGTTAGGGATTTGGCAGCTTTTAGAGATGGACTAAGTGCCTTCTTCATAAAGGGATATGTACCAGTCTTTGGGGGCCCAAGGGGTGAAACATTGTGGTTTGTGTCTAGATGGCCTCCAAAGCCTCATGAAGTAATGCGGAGCAGGTTTTGTGGAGATGATTGAATCTAGAGTTTGTGATTTGTTCATTGTCCAGTACTAGGATTGGGATACAGGTGCTCCACCTGTACTAGGGTAGTAACTTGCATAAAATATAAGAGAGGAAAAGAGGCTTGTTATCCCCTTTTTTTCCTCTTGCTGCTTTTGCTATCATCTGTTACCCCTTTGCCATGTTCCTCCCTTCCTTGGAGCCATCAAATCATGGACTGAAATGTCTACAAACTGTGAGAAAAATAAAACGTTCCCTCTTTAACTTTGAGTGGCAGAATTTTGTCCTAGCAATGAGAAAAGTGATCAAGATGGATAATTATTACTTCTTGTTGCTGAATTGTTTCTTTTACCAATATGTAGTAAGCATCTTTTTGTCAGCCTATGTATTCTTTGCAGATTAGGCATGTCTCTTGAACATGATATATGGTTGGGTCTTGTTGTTTGATCCAATATGGTAATCTGTGTCTTTTAATTGGAGAGTTAAGGCTGATTACATCAAGTGCTATTATTGAAGGTATACACTAAGATCTGTCATTTTTTCTTTTCTTCCTTGTTTGATTAACTTAACTCTCCCAGTAAGTATAATTGTCTCCCCTAGTCTTATGCTTCTTGTTCTCATCATTTCTCTTTATGATTCCCTTAAGTATTTCCTAACTTCATTATCATTAAATTCTTTATTTTATCTGCATTAAGGAAGATCTTTATTTGTTTGATTTTATAGAATAAGTTTGTAGGCCTAGTAATCTAATTTGGCAATTATTTTCTTTCAGAGCATGGAAAACTTTATTCTAAGCTCTCTTGGTCTTGGTCTTTAAATCTTCTGTTGATAAGTATGCTATTATTTGAATGGATTTTCTCTCTTAACTCATTTGGTACTTCTCTCTAACAGCTTTCATTTATTCTTTGTTATAAATTCACAGTGAAGAAGTGATTAATGTTAGTTGACTGTAGTGATATTTCCCTCTACTCCTATTACACAGGCAGCTGAGGCAGGGGTATCATCACAAGTTCAAGGCCAGCATGGGCTACATAATGATTTCAAGGCCAATCTGAACTACATATTGAGATTTTGCCTTAAGAGAAGCAAAAAACAAACAACAACAAAAATGGATTAATATCTTTAGCCTTGCTGTTTGACTTTTTGCTATTTATTTTTATTTCTCTAGTACCAGCACGAGAACTTGGGACCTTGCACTTGCTAAGCAGGTGGTGTGCCACTGAGGTATCTCTTGGCTCCAGCCTTGTTGTTTTAAACGTAAGTATCCTCACATTATCTCTGTATGTTACATTTTGAATTCTTAAATATTTTTCCTTTTTTAATAGTTTTTTCAGGGCCCGGCAGGATGGCTCATTGGTCTAAAGCGCCTGCTTAGGAAAGCTTGGGCAGCTGAAGGGACTGCGGTTCGATCCCCGGCACCACATGCTTCACCAGCCCTGCCCTCAGGGCAGGCTGAGCCGGTCATAAAAATAAATAAACAAACAAACAAATGTTGTGAAACAAGAAAAAAAAAAAAAGAAAGAAAAAGAATCCTAGAGGCCTGGTTGTCCTTTAAAAAAATAGTTTTTTCTTGTGTGTGTGTGCAGGGTCTTAGTACAGCTCGAACTCGTAGTGATTTTCCTGTTTTCTGCCTCCCTAGTGCTGGGATTATAGGCATTGCCACCATGCTTAGACTCCATTGCTGGATCAGCACACCTAGGGGTGAGGTAGACATGGCACGCGGTGCCAGTGATCAAACCCTGGTCCCTGCGCTTGTCTAAGCAAGCCCTTAGTCCATGAGCTATCTCACTTATTTTTCTTATAACAAATATATAACTTCTTATAACTTATTTTATACAACTTCTTAAAACTTACTTTATATAACTTATTTTATATAACTTCTTATAACTTATTTTTCTTATAACAAATTGTGTCTGATTAGAAATATTTTACTCAAAAGATACACTATCAAATTATATCACTAATTTACTACAAAAACATCACTTTTAAATAAAAATTGTACCACCTCATATAAAGGTTATCAATAGTCTTGAAAATCATGTTATGTCATATTTATATCCCAAACTTTCATACATAGATGTAAGCACTAAATTTCTGGAAAAAAAAAAGCAATATGTATGGAATGGAAAAATTTCAATTCTGTCAGAAAAAAAGTTTTTCAAGTTTTTAACTTTTAAAGTTTCATGCTGTGATGCCACTTTAACCCTCCACCTAGCTTTAGTTCACCACTCCACCTTGACATGCCACATTATCTGGCTGGCTGTCTTGGGCTGCTGCTTATAGATTACCTAGAACACAAGCCAATGGAAGCAACATGCTTGAGCTTTAAAAGTTATCATCAAAGAAAGCCAAAGTCAAGTGATATCTAATCATTACACTCCTTGGAGTGCCTTTTGGTGTTAGGAAATTATTCATAAAAATCTACCATAAACAACCCAACATCATATCTATAGCTTTGCTTACTGGTAGGTTCAACTAACAGGTAACTCTCAGGAACTTTCCTTCCTTCTCTAAATGAATTTTCATCTCTTCTGAAGACATTGCCAATTAACAATTTGCAGCCTCATTCCTTGTTACTGAGGTAGATTTTTCCAGTGGTGGTCTGGTAGAACATGACGGGAGTTGGAAAGGACATGACAGATGGTTTGAACTCAGCATCATAACTCTTACTAAATGTGAAAAATATTAGAGATCTAAAATAGTGGCTCCTAGGCTGACTTTGTCTAGAATTCATTGTAGTGTCTAATCTTGTCTATTCAGGAATCAATCCCTTAAAACAGAACATTGACAGATAATAGTTTAAAGTTTAAAAACCGATGTAAAACAAGCCAATAAGACCAAAATTAATCCAGTCTGTATAGTAAGCTTGAACTAATAAAGACAGCAATAAAGTTTTTAGAAGCCAATATTTCTACAAGACAGGATAGTTTTATAAGAAGACATATCAAGTTTTAAAAGAAAGATATATCTGAACCTTGCAACAATTTTCTGTGAAAATGTGTTTTTAGAGCATATTTTAAGTACTTAATTTTAAAAAAGACTAGGCAGTAAAAATGGTATGTATTTCTGCTGCAGAGAAGCAACTAAAACCTTTCAGCATTTCTTAATATTGTTAACTTTAGGCTATATAGAAAGACAATTAAGAAATCAGGTAAGTCATAGCTATTAACATTTTTTAAACTATTCACTATTTATAGGGCAAGATTTTTTAAAATAAGCTGTCACTGAAATATTAAATGAGATATGCTCATATAATTTATTAATTTTATGATCTTAAAGTGATAGGAAACAAATGCTTAATCAACTTTATTGTTTGTTTGTTAATTTATTTATTTGTCTTTTTGAGACAAAGTCTCACTATGCAGTTCAGGCTGGCCTTGAGCTCACTTTTGTAGACCAGGCTGGTCTTTAACTGACATTAATCCTCCTGCCTCAGCCTCCCAAGTGCTGGGATTACAGGTATGCACTACCATCTTCGGACCCTTAATCAATTTTAGACCTATTGTTTAACTCTCATTTTATAACATCTTGTCATTGTTTTAACAAACATCTTCATTTTCAGGTACTTACTGTCCTTCTAAAATAGTTCTTCTGAAACTTATTTAGGGATAAGATAACTTTTGATCTTATGTCACAGTGTTATACATATACATCAACAATGTATGAAATGCATTCAGGAGCCCAAACCGCACCGCTGGGAGCTGAGCCTGCGCACCCGCCGCGGGTAAGCCCCTGCGCCCCTCTGCCCTGCCTCTGCGTTCCCACGACTAACTTCCTCTTCCAGCCCAGCCCAAACCCCACCGCTGGGAGCTGAGCCCGCGCGCCCGCTGGGTCAGGAATCTTGGCCTGCCTTCCCTTTCCCCGCCCCCCCCTTTTTTTGAACCCCTCCAGCCCAAGCTCCAGCACTGAACCCATCAAATAGCCGGTTTGGCAACCGTTCCTGTCCACGAGCCTACCAGGACTACTCAATCCCAAAGCTCCACCTCCACCTACAGACCACATCCGCCAGGATTCACAAAAGCTAGCAGCCAGAGCCCCAACACAAGAGTCAGCAACCTCTGTAGAAGAACCACCTTGGAGTCTCCAGACCAAACGCCCATAGACACAGCATAACATCACCAAAGTGCAGAGGTCGCTTCCATACAAAATGATAACAACAAGGAGTAGGAGGCAATCTCAGGACCCGTGCCCACCCAAACCAAATACAGAAGACACTATCATGGAAGAAAATGAGAATTATA
>PVJA010045715.1:0-15482 GCA_004027025.1 Myocastor coypus | reverse complement strand
AGCAGTTTTTCATATATGCTTTATCTGTGTTTTTTCTGAATTATTTCCAGATAATTCAGATATGGTACTAATTTCTACATCTGCAAACATTTCCAAATTTCTCCAAGCCTTCAGGAGAAGGAAGCTTTAACTTTTTCTCATGATGCTATTCCAGCAGCGCACCAGCAGGCGGTGGTAGAGAACAATTTGCACTAATAGCTCAGGTTTTGAAATGATGTTACTCTGTGGGTGGTCTCATGTTTCTTTCACATTAGTTTGGTCAGGTAGCAGGTATACTTGAGGCCCTGGAGATCATGTTTGTGATAACATACTTGAATGCTCCTCAGGGCTTTATATCATAAGTCTTTTTAATTAGTCTTTTTATAGATAACATTAAACTGTTTAGAGTAAGATCCATAGCAAAGCTGGGCTTTATAAAGTTTAAAATGGGGGGGGGGCAGTGAGATGGCTCAACAGTCTAAAGGACCTGCTTAAGCAACTGCAAGGACCTCGGTTTCATCCCTGGCACCACATGCTGTGCCAGCCCCATTCCCAGGGCAGGCTGAGCCGGCCAAAAAAAGTTGGGCAAGTGGCACACACCTGTAAACCAGAATTGAAGCAGGCAGATCAAAGTTCCAGTTCAGCCTGGACAAGTTAGTGACTTCACAAGGTTCTGTCTCAAAATTCAAAGTGGGAAAAAAATTAAAATAAAATGGGCTGCAAATACAATTCAGTGGTACCTAGAGCACACTTAGTTTTGTTCCCCTGTACTGCCAAAAAAGAACCAGTATGTGAGTCTCATTATAACTTAAAAATATATCTTCTGACAATTAACCAAAAATAACTAAATAGGTGTATTCAAGTGTATTTTTAGCATTTTTATTATCAAGCAGAGAAGTTTAGAATAGATATGTTTTTATGTTTTACAATGTGCTTTGTTGGGTGAGAGGCTAAGGGAACTAAAGATATACAAATGATCCCCTTAAAAGTTGTATAATAATAGTGTTTCCAATGTTTTTCCGTGAGACGTAATTCATTTCCCTTTGTTTATCCTAACATTTTAAAGTTTCTTTTTTTTTTTCAACATTATCAGTATCTACACAGGTGTTGGAAAAAGCTTTCCCCCACCCTACTCCCAGCTCCTCTTTCAGGCATATTAGGAAATAAACTTAATGGGAAAAGTTATTCATGCTCAATTTCAGGAGTTAGATTTTAAAAATATAGTGAAACTAAGGTTTGCAAGTTTGAATACTTTAGAGATAATATTAAGTATTTTTTAATGGTAAGCATTAGCTTAATATGTGTTTTATAATGGAATTTTCAATCTTCTATTCTTAGAGAAAACAATTTAATCAGTATATGGAATAATGGAAAAGGAATTCCTGTTGTTGAGCACAAAGTCGAGAAGATGTATGTCCCTGCTCTCATATTTGGGCAGCTCTTAACTTCTAGTAACTATGATGATGAGGAAAAAAAAGTAACAGGTAGAGTATTGAGGGGACAAGAACATACTTATTGCTGAAAATTGTCATCTTTTAAATGATTATCCAGCTGGGAATAGTGGCACACACCTGTAATCCCGGCACTTGGGAGACTGAGGCAGGAGGATCAGTACAAGTTTGAGACCAGCCTTGGGTACAAAAGTGAGCTCAAGGCCAGCCTGAACTGCATAGAGAGACCCTGTCTCAAAAAGACAAAAAAAAAAAAAAAAAAAAAGACTATCTGTAGCCAGATGTGGTGGCACTCACCTGTAATCTCAGAACTCAGAACTCGGGAGGCTGAAGCAGAAGGATCTCTTAAGTTAGAGGCCAGCCTGGGTTCCATAGTGAGTTCAAGGCCAGCCTGAACTGCATAGCGAGACCCTATTTCTGATAAATAAATATCTGCATAAGTGTTGAGAATAATGTTCTATAATTGAAATAACTACCATATTAAAAAATAAAGTTGTCAATGAAATTATAATTATGTTTGTTTTCCCAGGTGGACGAAATGGCTATGGAGCTAAACTGTGTAACATATTTAGTACCAAATTCACTGTGGAAACAGCTAGTAAAGAATACAAGAAAGTGTTCAAGCAGGCAAGTAAATAGGTCTCTTGTGTCTTGATTATAAATTATAGTATAACCACTTATAATGACAGTGGTGAGTTTCACTTAACAGAAGTTATGAAATTGTGGAATGTTGCTCCTGGCTTATAGGCTCAGGGATGATAGATTTAGTTCCTGTTCACAAAACGACTTGAGGTTTTCATGTCTTCTGTTCTTTTGCTTCCATAGACATGGAGGGATAACATGGGGCGAGCTGGTGAGATGGAACTCAAGCCCTTCAGTGGAGAAGATTATACCTGTATCACCTTCCAGCCCGATTTGTCGAAGTTTAAAATGCAAAACCTAGACAAAGACATCGTCGCGCTGATGGTGAGAAGAGCGTACGATGTCGCCGGCTCCACTAAGGATGTCAAAGTCTTCCTTAATGGAAGTAAGCTGCCGGTGAGTATTTCCTGGGCTAAAGACATAGGAAGTTTTTTATGTTGTCAAGTGTAAAGTGATTTTTTTCCTCCCAGTTTTTTCCTTATCATTTCCCCAGATAGGTTTCTGAAAAGAGAATGGAATATATTTTTTTAGCCAGGCCATTTTAGATTAAACAGAAGGAATTTCTGTGTCAAATACCTAAAAAGGAATACCCTTATCCACCTCTCTTTTTTAAGGGAAAAAGGTTTATTTAGCTTGAAATCTGTAGTGGTCTTAGTCCATAATTGCCCCAGTACAGAGTGGCTTGGCAGAGAACCAGTTCATGGGAGGCAGAAGACAGCGAAAACAAGCAAGCAAGGGTCTTTTTTTTTTTTTGAGACAGGGTCTCGCTATGCAGGCTGGCCTTGAGCTTACTTTGGTAGCCCAGGCTGGCCTTGAACTCGCATCGATCCTCCTGCCTCAGCCTCCTGAGTGCTGGGATTACAGGCATGCGCCACCACTCCCAGCTAAGCAAGGGTCTTATGTCCCCACCTTTTCTTTATAACAATATTCAAGTTTAAGGGGATGGGGAGATAGTTCCATGGCACAAGTGCCTTCGTGGCAAATGCAAGGTCATGAGTTTGAACCCCAGTCCCGCAAAAATAAATAAATAAATAAATAAATAATTCAAGTTTATTAAACAAATGAGTAATGAGGTTTTTTTAATTTTATTTATTTTTTTCTCTTGTTTCAGAACCTTTGTTTATTCACTCATTTTTATGGCCAGCTCAGCCCACCCCGAGGGCACAGCTGGCACAGCATGTGGTGCCAGGGATCGAACCGCGGTCCCTGAAGCCGCTCAAGCTTTCCCAAGCAGGTGCTTTAGACCACTGAGCCATCCTGCCGGGCCCCTGAATAATGAGTTTTTAAGTGCCTGCCAGATAGCTCAGCAGAAGTGCCTGCCAGGCACAGGAGTCAGGGATATGATCCCCAGGCTGGCACCCAGGGTGTGCTGAGAGGGCAATTGAGACTGCGCATGGTGGTACACATCGTAATCCCAGCTCTTGGGAGACTATAAATAGGCAGATCACTATGAATCTAATCTAGTAGTGAGACCCTGAACATCATGTAGACCCTTCCCTTAGAAAAAAAAAGAGAGAAAGAACATTTAAAATGTTTAACTTTAGAAAATGTGTAGTTTTTTATCACATTCTATAGAGATTTATTAGAATATCAATGATTGACAAATAATACCAATTTCAAGCTAAGTCTAAGATGTTTGAAGCCGGGCGTGGTGGCTCACGCCTGTAATCCCAGCACTCGGGAGGCTGAGGCAGGAGGATCGGTGCGAGTTTGAGAGCAGCCTGGGCTACAGAAGTGAGCTCAAGGCTAGCCTGAACTGCATAGCGAGACCCTGTCTCAAAAAGACAAAAAAAAAAAAAAGATGTTTGATATTCAGAAAGACCGTGATGTTAAGTTCAGTTGCCTATGTTACAGAGTATTAGTATCATGAAGCTTTTCTGCTGGAGGGTTGAGAATGTAAGTTAACAGACCAAACACTGGAGAAAAAGAAGGGCTATGAGGATAGGCAACATTTTGGCCCTAGCCCTTCAAGGTCAGTGAGAACTCAGGACATAAGAGAACCTGTGCTGTAACATCTCATAATTCAGTGGTGTCCCAAATTTTCTGGTCAATAAGATTATGGGACCTCAGAGGAAAGGAATAAATGAAGTATAGTGGTCTAAGAAGAGTCACCTAGAGAAAAAGCACTCTCAGGCTTTCACAGAAAGCAAACTGGTCAAGCAATGGCCGTGAGTCATCCCAAAGGCTGACACTGACAACAGTTCTACAAAGCGCTGTACATGGTTCCAAAGTTAATCCTGAGGGGATTTGACCTTGGAAGATACAAAAGATGAATGTTTTGTTGTACAAGTCTTGCTTTAACTTGCCATCGATCACCCAGCGGAAAAGCTTAATTACATGGCATAAAATGCAGAGCTAGATTAATATGGGCTGTAAAAGGCTTAAATCAACAGCCTCCAACATTGCCAGTTTCACCAGTAACCCAATGCAGTTATGGAACATTGGACTGTGTATACAACTACTTCCTCTCAGTTCAAAGAGAAGATTTTTTTTTTCCTTACCAATATCGATTAGAAAACGTATCATGTCTACACCCTGTGCTCTGTATAACTACTATGAGGACAACAATATGTAATGTGTCAATTGTTGTGAGTGTACTACTAACGTGTTTTGAAGCTATCATATTGTTATTTCTTATTAAAAGTAATAAAGTTTTTTTTTTTTTTTTTTTTTGTCTTTTGGAGACAGGGTCTCGCTATACAGTTGAGGCTGGCCTTGAGCTCACTTTTGTAGCCCAGGCTGGTCTCGAACTCGCATCGATTCTCCTACCTCCTATTCTCCTAAGTGCTGGGATTACAGGCGTGCACCACCACGCCCAGCTAAAAGTAATAAAGTTTTAAAAAGTAAAAATATGTCATATATATGTGTGTGTGTGTGTGTGTGTATATATATATGTTTAACTTTAGCCAAGAAGATAGCTAGCTCTAGCTCAGTGGCACAAGAACCTTCCTGGCAAGCTCAACGTTCTTAGTTTGATCTCTGGCACCACAAAAATAAATAATAAAATGTGTTTGACTTTATCAGCTTTAAGGTTTATGTTGCAGCCAAATTTTGCATACAACTGAATTTTCAAATCTAACATCTGCTGAATTGATTGTACTTTGGATTTTAAGGCGTCAACTTCTTGCAAATTTTTCTTTGCTTGTCTTAACATTTCTTGTATTTCTTCTTGTGAGTGGCTAGTAAAAACCTCACCGATGGGCCTGGCAGGATGGCTCAGTGGTCTAAAGTGCCTGCAGGGATCGCGGTTCAATCCCCGGCACCACATGCTGCACCAACCCTGCCCTCAGGGCAGGCTGAGCCGGACATAAAAATAAATAAACAAAAAAAAAAAAAAATTAAAAAAAAAAAAAAGAAAGCCGGACGTGGTGGCGCACACCTGTAATCCCAGCACTTGGGCGGCTGAGGTAGGAGGATCGGTGTGAGTTCAAGACCAGCCTGGACTACAAAAGTGAGCTCAAGGCCAGCCTGAACTGCATAGCGAGACCCTGTCTCAAAAAGACAAAAAAAAAAAGAAAGAAAGAAAACCTCACCAATATAGGGTATCACTAAGCAGGTAGCAATCAGCAAGCATGATGTCATCATAAGCATCTCCTAGTTCTCAAGTTGTTTCCTTTTTATTTGTGTTTCTTTAGCTCTGTGATTGTTATTATTCCACGCAAATATGTTTGTCTTTTGTTGATCTTCAAAGTAACATTGGGTCTGGTGAGATAGCTTCACACACAGTTTTAAGTGCCTGCCTGGCAAGCACAAGGACTGGGGTTCCATCTTCTGTACTGTGTGCCATTCGGACCCCAGAACCCCAGGTATGCCTGGCTATCCACAGTGGTGGCACACACCTGTAATTCCACTGCTGGGGAGGCTGAGACAGGAGGATCTGTATGAGACCAAGCTGCATACCAAGACACCTGTGCCAAATAAATAATGTTTTTGTTTGTTTTATATTTTTAGGCAGGGTCTGCAAGGTCTACATTGTCTCACTATACAAATCAGAGCTATAATGATCCTCCTGGTGTCAGCTTCTGGAGCACTGGGATTACAGGCACCACCACGCCCAGTGCCCAGTCTCAAATCACCTGTCTCGGCACCCTGGGGCAGGCCAGCACCCAGGCTGGGGATCAGATCTCCGACCCCTGCTGAGCTCTCTGGTCGACCCCTTTTAATATAATTTTTTTTCTTTTTTTCCAGGACTGGGGTTCAAATTCTAGATCTTGCACTTGTCAGGCAGGCACTTGTGTTATGGAGCTATCTCCCCAGTCCCCTTAATAGAAATTTTACAAAGGAACAGTGACATCGTCTACAGCCACTTCATGGTGGCTGCCATTTTTGCCCTTAACCATTCTCTTAGCTTATTAGTGTACATCATTTCAGTGGTTTTTTAAAGTCCTCATAGCCTATTATAACTCTACTTTTTATAGCTATTAATTAATTTTTTATAGCTTTTAACTTAAAATACCATTGCCTTTCATTCCTTTACAGGTAAAAGGATTCCGTAGCTATGTGGATATGTATTTAAAGGATAGGTTAGATGAAACTGGCAACCCACTGAAAGTAATACATGAACAAGTAAACCACAGATGGGAGGTGTGTTTAACAATGAGTGAAAAAGGCTTCCAGCAGATCAGCTTCGTCAACAGCATTGCGACCTCCAAGGTACTTTTACACGTGTTCTCACTGTTTTTAGGATATGCAGTAGACAGAAATTTGGCTGCCTTGGTATAAGAAGCTAAATGCATTTTACATGTTTGATTATCGTTGTAATTGTGAGGATGCCGCAGCTGACAGTTAATGTTCCCCCCAAGGGTGGCAGACACGTTGATTATGTGGCTGATCAGATTGTGGCCAAACTTGCTGATGTAGTAAAGAAGAAGAACAAGGGTGGCGTTGCGGTGAAAGCACATCAGGTATGGTCTCTTAGCACTTTTCTTTCCCTAAAGCCAAGGCAGAAGAAAGACTATAACAAAGCATGAAAGATATTTTGGCAACTAAATCAACAACTCTTCATTGCAGATAAAAAATCACATGTGGATTTTTGTGAATGCCTTAATTGAAAACCCAACCTTTGACTCTCAGACAAAAGAAAACATGACTTTGCAAGCCAAGAGCTTTGGGTCAACATGCCAATTAAGTGAAAAATTCATCAAGGCTGTGAGTACTTCAAGGGAAATAAAAATAAAAGCACAGGACTCTTTTAGTTTGTTTGGTAGGACCAAGGTTCAAAGTCACGACCTTGTACTTGCCAGGCAGGCACTTGTGCATATGACTATTTTTTATGGCCCCCTCTCAGCTCTATAGGAATAGATTTCATCCCACACTGTACTTCAAGTTTCCCAATCTGATAAGTACAAAATAGCTTTACGCTTCTAATGTTAGCAAAGCCTTTTATCCCATCAATATGCCGGAGGGGCCTGTGGGTTAGCTCAGTTGTTTAAACACCTGCTCAGGCAAACGCGGTCGGGCGCTGGGCTTCAATCCCCAGATCCACATGCCTCGCCACATCCACCCTTAAGGCAGCCTGAGCCAGCCCAAAGAAATCCATCAGCATGCCTATTTTTCTCCAAGTGCATACAAACTGAATTAGTTACCTCCATACTCACTGAAATTATAAGGAACACTCATTCCCCAACAAACTAAAATATTTCCTATCTTAGTAAAAACAAAACACCCAACTACTAAGTTGTATTAAAAAAAATAAGTAAAGGTGGGAAGGAGCCCTTTCTAGCATAGGAACCATTTCTTGGTCGCTTCAGTATCCGAGAAATCCCACCACTATATTTCCTGGCTTGCTGTCATAGGTTCTTCACCTGCGTATTGTATCAGCCCCTTCATTGCAACGGTCTTGTGCAACCTTTTGTGTCAAGGCACACATTTTTGTCTCTAGGCTCTTGCAGTCTTTCAGGGACTTGCACTCAGGAGAAGCCTGAATTCCATTTCCTCAGGAAAACCTTTATTGTTTACCCATCTCCCTAGCTAAGCTGGTTCCAGCATAACATTGCATCTGCGGTATCATTTAATTATGACTCATTGTACTTGTAATTTCTCCTCTTATTTCTACCTTCCACGACTTTAAGCTCCCTGAGGATAAGGACCTTGTCCAGTATAACTATTATCTCTCCAACAAATACTCAGTGTCTAGCACAGCATAAGAAAATAGTAAATGTTTATTCAGTGAGCCAGAACAACCAGCTCCCTTGCTAATGATAGACAAGAAGATCCCGAAATTATTGTGTGACTCTCTAGTCAGAAATGATTGTTCTGTTTCTCAGTCTCTGAATTATTTTTATTTTTCTGGAGTTCACTTCTGTTCTAGATTTCTAACACCTTTTTTCTTAAAATGAATTTTGTTTTCAGGCAACTGGTTGTGGCATTGTAGAAAGCATACTGAACTGGGTGAAGTTTAAGGCCCAGGTCCAGTTAAACAAGAAGTGCTCAGCTGTAAAGCACAACAGAGTCAAGGGGATTCCCAAACTTGAT
This sequence comes from Myocastor coypus, assembly GCA_004027025.1. NCBI lineage: Eukaryota > Metazoa > Chordata > Mammalia > Rodentia > Myocastoridae > Myocastor > Myocastor coypus. The sequence continues at coordinate 6,936 of PVJA010045715.1, read as the reverse complement.
GATGCCAATGATGCAGGTACATATTTAACAATGTTCCCAAACTTTACATTTTGTGTGTCAGTTGTTTTGTTCATTAAAGCATGCCATGGATATTTTCCCTTGATTTTTCTTTTTTTTTTTTTTTTGTCTTTTTGAGACAGGGTCTCGCTATGCAGTTCAGGCTGGCCTTGAGCTCACTTTTGTAGCCCAGGCTGGTCTCGAACTCGCAGCAATCCTCCTGCCTCAGCCTCCTGAGTGCTGGGATTTGAGTGCTGGGATTACAGGCGTGCACCACCACACCCGGCTTTCCCTTGATTTTTAATACTCTTCTCAAGAAACTTGTTTGTTTGTTTGTTTGTTTGTTTGTCTGTTTATGTGGTGCAGGGTCTTGCTACATTGCTCAGACTCATTGTGATCCTGTCTCTACCTCCCCAGTGCTGGGATTGCAGGCATATGCTGGCACACCCAGTTTCGATGGCCAGTACCACTCGACTTGGCATAGTGTTTAGACTGCCCAGCTATCTTCCCAGCTCTAATATTCAATACAGTAACTTTGATTTCTTAAAAATCAATCAATTCTCTGTTATATGAATCACTTCTATTTTAGAATCACTATAAATAATGTGTTCAGGCATGGTGGAACACGCCTATAATCCCAGCACTTGGGAGGCTGAGGCAGGAGGACGGTTGTGAGTTTGAGACCAGCCAGGGCTACAAAGTGAGCTCAAGGCCAGCTTGAGCTGCAGCGTGATGCCATGTCTCAAGAATGCGATCATTATTTGGGGATGTAACATAAGAATATAGGGCCGGCGAGATGGTTCAGTGGTCTAAAGTACCTGCTTAGGAAAGCTTAGGCAACCACAGGGACCATGGTTTGATCCCTGGCACCACATGCTGCAGCAGCCCCACCCCCAGGGCAGGCTGAGCAGGCCATAATAAAAGAAATAAAGTAAGTAAGAATATGTATTACCTGAAAAATGTTTTCAATGTAATCTGATCAAGTGAATACATAGCAGTAGTGTAAGTGTTATGAGATATTGATCTAAAAAACTGATATGTTATTCCTCTTGTCTGCAAGGGATATATTCTAAGACTTCCAGTGGATACCTGAAACTAAATAATAATATTGACCTTATATGTGCTGTTTCTCCTAAACACACATACCTGTGATAAATGCATAGCGAGAGATGAACAACAGTATCAAACAGAACAATTCTAACAATGTTTTGTAAGAACAGTAATAACAGACATACTGCCACTGATACCCCTCAGAATTCTACCTTGCTTCTGAAATGCTTCCCCTATTCTTGCTGTTTTCTTTTTGGCAAGGGGAGGGGAGTAGGGTCTTACCTTCTAGTTCTGGCTGGCTTTGAACTGACTATACAGCCCAGGCAGACCTTAAGCTCACAGCAGTTTTCCTGCCTCAGCTTCTCAAGTGCTAGGAACATAGGCATATGCACCACACTGGGCTCCTCCATTTTCTGAAGGAGCTGTAGAAGTCCTCTTTCATGAATGCCCTTAGTTGTGCTGTTGTGGCTGCCCTGATGTCCTGAGTCAATTTAAGATGGTGACTTTTTATGGTCATTTTGACTTTGGGGAGGAGCCAGGAGCAGCCCAGTGCCAGAGCTGAGCATAAAGTGAGTGAGGATCACTCGCCTGTGTTTATGCGGCTGCCTTTCTGTTAGGTGGTGCTCAGCAGCCACATTCACTATTTTGGTGCTAAAGAAGGGAACAAAGACTTCCGAACTGCTTCAGAAAGCAGCAAGAATGATGGCATAGGTGTGCATTGCAAGTGTGGGGCAATATCTTGTAGGAAATTAATGGCCGTGTATCTTGTATCTTACTGTGAAAATTTTTAATTGAAATATTTTGATCACTGCATATATCTTCTACTCGCTATTCTTATGATGTGAGGTACAGTAATTATGCAATAAGAGGTAAATGACAAGGCCTTAGAATAGTGTTTGCTGCTACGTACAGGTTATCTAAGTATAAGCACAAGGACGATACAGTCACTCTGATAACCCTGGCAGCTGCTGAATAACTAACAGACAGCAGCACAGCACGCAGTGTGGACACTGAACAGAGTGGTGATTTAGGACCCAGGTGGGGCCTTGCGAGGTTTCATCACACTACTCAGAACATTGCACAATTGTAAATTTATGAATTGTTTATTTCTGGAATTTTCCATTTAATATTTTTGGACCATGAAACTATGGAAAGTGGATCCATGAATAAGAACAGAGTAATGTGGTTTTTCTTCCCTGTGAACTTTAAAGTATGTCTCTAATTGTGCTAAACTGTGTTTATCTAAGGGCCAGTATTGTCTGAATTAGTATATTTGAGGCTGAAGTAAACATGCCAAAATTAATTAATGTACTTTTATTTCAGGAAGCCGGAACTCGGCCGAGTGTACACTTATTCTGACTGAGGGGGACTCAGCCAAAACATTGGCTGTTTCAGGCCTTGGTGTGGTTGGAAGAGACAAATACGGGGTTTTCCCTCTTAGAGGAAAGATACTCAATGTCCGAGAAGCTTCACATAAACAGGTAGAATTTAAAATTCAATTTAGGAAAAAAAAAAAAAAATTCAGTTTAGATTTTTTTTTTTTTTTTTTTGTCTTTTTGAGACAGGATCTCGCTATGCAGTTGAGGCTGGCCTTGAGCTCACTTTTGTAGCCCAGGCTGGTCTCAAACTCGCAGCAGTCCTCCTGCCTCAGCCTCCCGAGTGCTGGGATTACAGGCGTGAGCCACCACGCCCGGCTAGAATGTTAAGTCTAGTTTAATGCAGGATTTCATGCTTGTATTTCATTTCCTCTCTGGGTATTTTGTTTGTTTGTTTGTTTGTTTTTTGGTCTTTCTGAGACAGGTCTTGCTGTGCAGTTCAGGCTGACCTTGAGCTCACTTTTGTAGCCCAGGCTGGTCTCAACTCATACCAATCCTCCTGCCTCAGCCCCCCAGTTCTCTGGGTATTTTGAAATGTGTCTTAGACAGGTTGTTGTTATTTTAAGAAACTGGATGGGGCCTGGCAGGATGGCTTCAGTGGTCTAAAGCGCCTGCTTAGGAAAGCTTGAGCGGCTGCAGGGACCACAGTTTGATCCCCGGCACCACATGCTGCGCCAGCCCTACCCTCAGGGCAGGCTGAGCCAGCCATACAAACAAATAAATAAACAAAAGTTCTGAAACAAATAAAATAATACAATAAAATTTTTTTAAAAATTCTAAAAAAAAAAAAAAACAAAAACTGGATGTACTGAACATAAGTGAATTTGACCCTGAGGACTACAAAGTAAATATGTACATTTTTTTAAATGTGTGTACTTGTATACAATACAAGCATATATATTTGTTATATACATATATATGTGTGTGTGTGTGTGTGTATATATATATATATATATATACATATATATATATGTTATATCTTAATAGACCTTTCAGTCTTATTAAAATAGGTACTATATAAGGCTGGAGTTGTAGCTTCATAGGAGAACCTATATTCAAACTCCAGAATCACACACAGAAAAAAGAAAAACGAGAGAGACTAATAATTCAAAAGACTAAGGGGCCGGGGAGATAGCTCCATGACACAAGTGCCTGCCTGGCAAGTGCAAGGTTGTGAGTTCGAACCCTGGTCCCACCAAAAAAAAAAAACCCAAACACACAAAACTATAGAGTTTAGGAAACCCCAACCAATGCATACCAATTTTCTTTTTTATTCTTTTCACATTTATAGGCAAAACATTACTCTTTTTGTTATGTGTTATTTCAGATCATGGAAAATGCTGAAATTAATAACATCATCAAGATTGTGGGTCTTCAGTATAAGAAAAACTACGAAGATGAAGATTCATTGAAGACACTTCGTTATGGGAAGATAATGATTATGACCGATCAGGTTAGCTTTGTTAGGAAATATTTTAAATTATTGAACTAAATTAACCATTTATTGTTGTGTTATTTTGGGGTTTAACTAATTCTGCTAAAAAATTATGAAATTCAGTCATAACTCTTGAAGATTTCTAACAGTGATTTTGTGCTTTGCTTCTTCAAATATATTCTAGGACCAAGATGGTTCCCATATCAAAGGCTTGCTGATAAATTTTATTCATCACAACTGGCCCTCTCTTCTCCGACATCGTTTTCTGGAGGAATTTATCACTCCCATTGTAAAAGTATGGCAACTTATAGGACACAAAAATATCCTGAGAGCCTAGTCCACAAACCTTGATATACAAGACCCCCATAATGTATGGTGGTGGCAGGGAACCCCCAGTGTGCAAAAAGTACAATGTTCTTTACCACAGGTGTCTAAAAATAAGCAAGAACTGGCATTCTACAGCCTGCCTGAATTTGAGGAATGGAAGAGTTCTACTCCAAATCATAAAAAATGGAAAGTCAAGTATTACAAAGGTTTGTAATGCAATTGAAATGGAAGTCCTCAGGTGTATGTGTCATCGTGCAGGGCTCCAGGGTGACTTGGCACTCTTGCTTTTATAGGTTTGGGAACCAGCACATCAAAGGAAGCCAAGGAGTACTTCGCAGATATGAAAAGACATCGTATCCAGTTTAAATATTCTGGGCCTGAAGACGATGCTGCAATTAGCCTGGTACGTTTGAGTTGTACTTGGTGTGTATAGTGTAACTTTTGAAATTATTACTTCAGCTAGTAATGATTAATTACTAATAATAATAATTAAATGTTTCAATCAAAACATTTAGATTTTTACATATATTTAATCACACAGAATGTTCCTAGTAAGCATATTACATTACAGAAAACAACTAGACACTTTAGGAAATAAAATTTTTCTTGTTCTTTGTAGAAGTACTCTGGAACCTGTTAATACCCATCGTATCATTTTCATCTTCTAACTTCTAGGCCTTTAGCAAAAAACAGACAGATGATCGAAAGGAGTGGTTAACTCATTTCATGGAAGACAGAAGGCAACGGAAGATACTTGGCCTTCCTGAGGTAAAAATGTTAGCTGTTTTCCACAGAATGCGCTTATTTCATCGGCGTAGGATTTATGTTAGAGCAAATTATATTTACTTAGTAGTTAACTTCAGTAAGAAATGTAATAAGTAATTCTAGGGCTGGGGATGTAGCACTATGGTAGAACATTTAGCTAGCATGCACAAGTCCCTCGGTTCAATCCGCAGTATCACCAAAAAAGAAAAGCCAACTATAGTCATGTATTATATAAGTGTGTGACGGTCAACGCTGGTCACATATGTAATGCTCCTGTACAGTTATGATGAAGTTGAAAAATCACCTTGTAACATAAAATAAAGTCAGGACAAGGATTGCCCAAGGGTTGAAGCACAGCAATGGTACTTCTAGTCTTATTTATAAAAGTATAGCACAGGGGCCCGGCAGGATGGCTCAGTGGTCTAAAGCACCTGCTTAGGAAAGCTTGGGCGGCTGCAGGGACCGCGGTTCGATCCCCGGCACCACATGCTGCGCCAACCCGGCCCTGAAGGCAGGCTGAGCCGGCCATAAAAATAAATAAACAAACAAACAAAAGTCCTGAAACAAGAAAAAAAATAAAATAAAAAAATTCTTTAAAAAAATAAAATAAGGGGCTGGGGAGATAGCTCCGAGGCACAAGTGCCTGCTGGGCAAGTGCAAGGTCGTGAGTTCGAACCCTGGTCCCACACAAAAAAAAAATAATAATAAAAAATAAAAATAAAAAAATAAAATAAAAAATAAAATAAAAGTATAGCACAAATAATTCTGTAGGTAGTATTCTTGGTGACATATAGTGGGTGATAATAGTAAAGGGTGGTAACTGGAATTTTGGGGTTTTTAATGTGTGTATGGTTATTTATTTATATATTCTTACCACTTTTTTCTAGTACTCGGTCGGGAATTGAATCCAGTGGTACTATATCACTGAACTACATCCTCAGCCTTCTTTGAGTGTTCTATGTTTTTTTGGGGGGGGGGGTTGTTTTTGTTTTTGTTTTTGTTTTTTGTTTTTTGTTGTTGTTTTTTGTCTTTTTGAGACAGGCTCTCGATATGCAGTTCAGGCTGGCCTTGAGCTCACTTTTGTAGGCCAGGCTGGTCTCGAACTCACACCGATCCTCCTGCCTCAGCCTCCCAAGTGCTGGGATTACAGGCCTGCACCACCACGCCTGGATCTCTATGTTTGTGGGGGGTTTTTTGTTCGTTTGTTTTTTGGTTTTTTTGTCTTTTTGAGATAGGGTCTCGCTGTACAGCTCAGGCTGGCCTTGAGCTCAGTTTTGTAGCCCAGGCTGGTCTCGAACTCTCACCAATCCTCCCGCCTCAGCCTCCCAAGTGCTGGGATTACAGGCGTGTGCCACCATGCCCGGCTTCTAAGTTTGTTTTTAAGGCAGTGTCTTTCTAAGTTTCTGGGGAGAACTTTATCGGTACTCCTGCTTCAACCTCTCTCAGTATTGGAATTAAAAGGTTATGATACTATGCCAACATTATCACTATTTAAATTTTTTTGTCGGGCCAATGATATAACTCAGCAGCACACCTGCCTGGCAAGCACGAGGTCCTGAGTTCAATTCTCTACACCAAAAAAATTTTTTTTTGGGGGGGACCAGGGTTTGAACTCACGACCTTGTACTTGCCCAGCAGGCACTTGTGCCTCGGAGCTATCTCCCCAGCCCCCAAAATTTTTTTTAAATATTATACTTCTATGCTACTAGTAGCCTCTTGCATCTGGTGTTTACCAAGATTCTTGATGACATCATTTTGCCTTGTGCTTGATTTAATGTCATTGATTTTTTTTAACATAACTCTAGAAGCAATATATTGTAACACTTGAAATATGCCAGGTGAGCCGGGCGTGGTGGCTCACACCTGTAATCCCAGCACTCGGGAGGCTGAGGCAGGAGGATTGGTGCGAGTTCGAGACCAGCCTGGGCTACAAAAGTGAGCTCAAGGCCAGCCTCAACTGCATAGCAAGACCCTGTCTCAAAAAGA
>PVJA010045714.1:0-15199 GCA_004027025.1 Myocastor coypus | reverse complement strand
TTTTTGCCTTTTTGAGACAGGGTCTCACTATGCAGTTCAGGCTGGCCTTGAGCTCACTTTTGTAGCCCAGGCTGGTCTTGAACTCACACCAATCCTCCTGCCTCAGCCTCCCAAGTGCTGGGATTACAGGCGTGAGCTACCACGCCGGGCTCTATGTCCTTTTCTAATCTAACCTCCAGTCTTTCCAAGATAGACTACTAGCCTGCTTAGTATCACCGTGGGTTAGTTTGCCCATCTTTTAACTACATAAGTGGAATAAGGTACATTCCTTTATCTGTGTTATGTTTAATACCATGCATCTCTGCTTATGCTGCTGAGTTTTTCAGTGTTAGTCTGTTAAGTGAACTTTCAGTTATATGTGCTTGACTTTTTGTTTGGAAGCTGTTATGTTTAGTGCTATTATGTGTCTTTTCGGGAACAATATGTAACATTTCTGTTGAGTATGTGAGAGTAGACTTCTGAGTTGTAGGATATATGTCTACTCAGTTTTAGCGTGTGCTGCCTGACCCACTAAACCAACTGGATCAGTTTTTGCTTGTATGTTGTATGAAAATTCCAGTCATTGCCATCGACACTAGATTGTGGAGGGTTTGTGTGGAGGGTTTGTGTTTTGTTTCCATTTTAATTGTCCTGATGTTTTGCCTAAACTCTTAACCTTCCAGGCTTTTCCAGCATCCATTTTAACTACAATTCAAGTATTTTTTTTTTAAGAATTTTTTATTTTATTTATTTATTTTTTTCTTGTTTCAAAACCTTTGTTTGTTTATTCACTCATTTTTTATGGCTGGCTCAGCCCGCCCCAAGGGCAGGGCTGGTGCAGCATGTGGTGCCGGGGGATCAAACCGCTGTCCCAGAAGCCGCCCAAGCTTTCCCAAGCAGGCACTTTAGACTACTGAGCCATCCCGCTGGGCCCCAATTCAGGTATTCTTAAGCACAATTTGAATGTTACTTAAAAGAAAAAAAAAGTAAAAACTCATTTCTCTCATATACATCTAGTTCCCACCAAAAAGACAACAATGTTCTTGGCACCCCCTTTATTTTTCCCGAGTTTTGCTTATATAAACACTTTTAGTCCTCGCTAGAAACGATAGCATGTTAGTTATACATCCTGTTCTATGTCTTTCCTTGCTTAATATAAAAATGATAAGGTGGAAAAAGTGATAAGCTGGATGTGGTGGTGCCACCACTATTTGGAGGCTGAGGCAGGAGAATCAAACCCAGAGTGGGCAACTTACAGACTTAGTAAGACACTTGTCTCAAGATTTAAAAGTGGTCTAAGGAAAAGTGCAGTGTGAAGGCCTAGGTTCACTGCAGTGCTGGAAAGAACAAAACAAAATATGATAGTTACATTAATTTTCTAAAAACGTGAGTGTACTAACACTTGCAAAGTCAAGTTGGCTCTGTGACTTCCCATTGCCCCTGGAATAAAACCCCAATTTTCAGTAATTTACCTTAAATAAAAAATGTTACTATGTATAGAAAATGTATACAATGTTTTAATCAAAAAATTGGCAAGAATATGGAACTATTGGAACTTTTTTGAACACTTGGTAAAATGTAACCGTGTTAACCATTATGGAAAATAGTATGGAGGATTTTGAGAAATTAAGAGTGAAATTTCTATCTGGGTGCAGTGGTCTACTTGTGTAGATCCCAGCTACATAAGAAGCTGAGGCAGGAGGATCAAAAGTTAGAGATTATATTGGGCTACTCAGCAAGACCCTATCTCAAAAGTTTAAAAAAAGATCTGGGGAGGTTCACTGATGAAAGGCTTGCCTAGCGTTCCCTAGCTCCTGGGTTTAATCCCCAGTTAAAAACAAAAACAACAACAACAAAAAAAACATTAATTGAGCAATCCATTTCTGATTATATATTCAAAAGAATTAGTGCTGGAGGTTTGGCTCAGTGGTAGAGCACTTACCTGGCATGTGTGAGTCCCTAGGTTCAATACCTACACCACCACCACACACAAAAGCAGATCCTTAAAGATACATCATTGTGGCGGCTGGGGAGATAGCTCCGAGGCACAAGTACCTGCTGGGCAAGTGCAAGGTCATGAGTTTGAACCCTGGTCCCACAAAAAAAAAGATACATCATTGTATATAGCAGCACTACTCACAATAGCCAAGAGGGTGGAAGCAAACCAAATGTTCACAGATGAATGAATAAAATATGTTTTGTTATGGAATATTCTTAAGCTTTAAAAAAAATGACATTCTGCCGGGCGTGGTGACGCACACCTGTAATCCCAGCACTTGGGAGGCTGAGGCAGGGGGATTGGTGCAGCCTGGGCTACAAAAGTGAGCTCAAGGCCAGCCTGAACTGCATAATAAGACCCTGTCTCAAAAAGCCAAAAAAAAAAAAAATTACATTCTGGCACATGGAAGAACCCTGAAGACATTACGCCATGTGCAATAAATCAGAGACAAGTATTGTGATCCTGCTTGCACTACCTACTAAGATAGTCAAATTCATAGAAATTAGGGCCTAAGGGAGAATGAAAAGAGGAATTGTTTAATGGGTGGAGTTTGAGATTTGCAAGATGAAATTTTCTGGAGAGCTATTGTACAGTGAACATACTTAAACTACTGAGTTGTACAGTTAAGATATATTTTGTGTTGCTTTTTTACCACAATAAGTATACATAGTTTTGTAATTTTATAGATGGCACTTAAAAAATAAACAACCATTACTATCTGTGGACCTAGATATTTGTCTTTTAGTTATATCACGGCCTTCCAAATTCTCCTTTTTCTCTCTAGCAGTATTGGAGTCTCAGTGTAAATTTATTCAGCTCCTTGTTAACTGACTTGCTGAACAAGTATACTTTTTAGAATTAGTAGACTTCTACATCTTTGCCTTATCAGCTGTTCATTTGTATGAGTACAAATATAATACACATTTCTGGTGGTCAGGAGAATCTTTTCATGGTACTCAATATTTTGCTTTTTTTTTTTTTTTTTTTTTTTTTTTTTTTTTTTTTTTTTTTTTTTTTTTTTTTTTTTTTTTTTTTTTTTTTTTTGAGAGTTTCACTATGTGGTTTAGGTTGGAACTTAGTTTTTTTGTGGGACCAGGGTTCAAACTCACAATCTTGTACTTGCTATCTCCCCAGCCCCAGAATTTACTTTAGAAAACAGATGAGTTAAATTCTCAACTAATCATCAGTTTGCCTCAATTTGTTTTAAGGAAATTTTAACCTACTGGTCTTTTTAATCTAATAGCATAAAATATTAGATATAAAGAAATAAAACACTTCAATAACCTTTGCAGTAATATTAGCTTGTAAATACCTGGAAAATGTAGCAGATACTAGTTTTATTCCTCAGTTGCCCCATAGCCATGAAGGCTATAAAGTCAAGAATGGTATGTTAGCTTTTGAAAGATTTATTGCTGTTTGTGTTAGTTGGAACCCTGCCCCCCATGACTAACTAAAAAAAGTTGAGGATAGATGGCTGAGAAGAAACTTAGCCTCTGCTGAAAAGATTATTTGAGTTTGTAGATAATGAGATGTGATAGATTATCCGATAACTATGTGGGGCTCATGTGTTAAAGCAAGTATTTTCATACAACTAAAAGCATATAATATTGAGTACTGCTTTGAATGGTGGCAAACATCTGTAGTCCCAGTCCTTGGAAGTTGAGGCAAGAAAGTCACTGAGAATTTGATATCACCTTGGGTGGACTACTTCATGAACTGAAAACCAACCTAAACCACATAGTGAGACTCTCAAAAAAAAATGAGTACCATGAAAAGATTCTCCTGTCTTTATCTACGGAGATCATCTAATGACTGACCACCAGAAATGTGTATTATCTTCGTACTCTTAAACAGAACTTCATTTTTTTTTTTTTTTTGTCTTTTTGAGACAGGGTCTCAGTATGCAGTTGAGGCTGGCCTTGAGCTCACTTTTGTAGCCCAGGCTGGTCTCGAACTCGCACTGATCCTCCTGCCTCAGCCTCCCGAGTGCTGGGATTACAGGCGTGTGCCACCACGCCCGGCCAGAACTTCATTAAAGAAGGCCCTTTGGGCTTAAGACTTTGGGTCTGTCAACTGCTAAGTATCTTCATGGAATTAATGCCTATTCTTGTGAAATGTAGGCTGTGCCGATGGTCTGTAAAATGCAGTGTTCTAGCTGTCATGCCACAACCCTCACTGCTCATCAGCTTACTTGCAAATTCCTGTTAACATCTATCTGCAGATGTACACATGTGTGTGTACACATACACTTGTAAGTATCTTTAAGATCTGAATTACAGTTTTACACATCATTGCAACTTCTCTTAGGTTGCAAAATTTTTTGAGTCATATATATATACATATATATATATATATATATATATATACCTTTAATACCTGATAAAATATTAAAGTTGTGAGCCAAAGTATATTTCCTAAGAATTTAGCCAATGTATAGCAGGAAATTAGTGATTCAGGACGGTTTCCAGTAGAGTAAAATTTAAGCAAGTACAATAAGAGTTGAATTCTTATCTGATGATTTGCTTACATGTTTTCTGCCTTTTTGAGATATTTTCTGGCACCCCCTATAAAACAGCTTTTATTTATTTATTTATTTTAAAGAATTTTTTATTTTTTTTGTTTGAAAACTTTTGTTTCTTTATTTATTTTTATGGCCGGCTCAGCCTGCCCTGAGGGCAGGGCTGGCGCCGCATGTGGTGCCGGGGATGGAACTGTGGTCGCTGCAGCCGCCTAAGCTTTCCTAAGCAGGCACTTTCAACCACTAAGCCATCCTGCCAGACCCTAAAACAGCTTTTAGATGAAATTTGATGGTTGACCAAAAAAGTATTTGGAAATCATATATGAGAACTTATTAGTGGATGGTCTGTTTTTGAAGATTGCTTTGTAACTTTCTCAGATGAATTTTATATTAAAAACTTTTAATTAAGTTTATTGGTACATTTTAGGTATACATAATGATCACATTCATTATAGGGAATTTGTACATGGCATAAATTGATTCCTTTTTTCTTTCTCATTCCCCTACCCTCCCTACAACCCTTCTTCCCCTCCTTGTTTACAAAAGTTTTATTTCCACTCTTTTCCTTTTCTCATTTTTTCTTTTCCATTCCTTTACTTTCCCCCACCTTAGTTCCCCTTCCCATCTGAACATTTTCTTCCTGTTTTACAACATGGTATTTAAAAGTTTCTAAGCATTTTAGTTAATGAGCTTAAATGAGTAATTAGAAGAGGTTTTTTATTTTATTTTTCTTGTTTCAGAACTTTTGTTTATTTTTTAAAGAATTTTTTTAATCTTATTTTATTTTTTTCTTGTTTCAGAACTTTTGTTTGTTTGTTTATTTTATTTTTATGCTGGCTCAGCCTGCCCTCAGGGCAGGGCTGGCACAGCATGTGGTGCCAGGGATTGAACTGAGGTCCCTGCAGCTGCCCAAGCTTTCCTAAGCAGGCGCTTTAGACCACTGAGCCATCTTGCCGGGCCCAGGTTTTATTTTTTCCCACTTCTTGAGACAGGGTTTCGTTGCCTTGCCCTGTCTGCTCTGAAACTCAAAACTCATGTGTCCATGTGATGCTCCTATTTCACCTCAGCTTCCTGAAAAGCTGTGACTACAGGTGCATGTCACTGCACCTGTCTGGATAAGTGATTTTGTTTTGAGACTAGAGATATACAGATTGATAGAATTAATCTGGCTTTTTAGGGACAGGGTAAGGGGACACGGGATTGAACCCCAGGCTTCATGAGTGGTAGGGAAGCACTCTATTACTAAATTATACCCCTAGCCTGGTCATCTGCCACTTTTGACTGAAAGTCCTCATTAGAATTTTAAGCTTGCGGGGCCCGGCAGGATGGCTCAGTGGTCTAAAGCGCCTGCTTGGGAAAACTTGGGCAGCTTCAGGGACCGCGGTTCGATCCCCGGCACCACATGCTGCGCCAGCCCTGCCCTCGGGGTGGGCTGAGCCGGCTATAAAAATGAGTGAATAAACAAAGGTTCTGAAACAAGAAAAAAATAAAAAAAATTAAATAGAATTTTAAGCTTGCATACAATGTTTCCTCTTCATGTGCCTTGTTGTGAATTCTGTGTGGCATGAGGGAGATGGCATGGTTGCAGAGTTCTGTCTAGTAGGCAGGAAAGCTGACATCACATTAGCTAAAACTGGTTACAGGCAGGCTTAGCTGCCATCTGCCTATTTCCCAGCCTGGAGCACAAGCTGCAGCTCTTCCAGGATTTCTCCAGCTGTGATATGCCAGGAATGTGTGTCTAGAAATGCAAGAGCGATCAAAGATGGGAAAGGCAGTTGGGGTCTACTTGCCCCCTCCCTGGAAAATTAAGTTTTAAGAAGGCAAAACTAATGTTTTAAAAATGAAGGCTCACATACTGGCAGCATTAAATTCAGTGGAAAGTTCAGGTTTTAGTTACTGCCTCCACTAAAAATTGTATGCCTACAGCCATTTTACAGAACAGGAAAACATACGGGGCATGGTGGTGCTCACCTGGAGTCCCAGAATTCAGGAGGCTGAGTCAGGAGGACCAATGTGAGTTAAAGGCCTGCCTGGGTTACAAAGTGAATTAAAGGCCAGTAAAAACTGCACAGTGACAGGTGGGGGAAATAGCTCAGCGGTCTAAATACCTTCCTGGCAAGCACAAGGATTCAGCTTCGCTACTGCATGTGATGCCAGCCCTGCACTGAGCCAGTTACCATGTCCAGGCATGGTAGCACTAGCCTGTAACTCCTGCACTGGGGAGGCTGAAACAGGAGGATCACTACAAGTTTAAGCTGTGCAGTGAGACTCTGTACCAAACACATAAATTGAAAACAACTGTGTAGTGAGAACCTGTCTCAAACAAAACAAAAACCAGGCAGGAAAATGCAATAATAAAAACTTAAATCACCTATTATCCTATCATCTAGAGAAGAATTCTAGTTATATTTTGCTGTAATCAACCACTGTCCTTATATGCATATATATACCGTATTTTCTATTGCATTTTACTTTCCACTGGAAAGTGTCTTTGTTGTATTTCCCAACTTGAAAGCTTTACAAAGCATTGTCATAAGCATTCTCACATATCACTAAATAGTTTTCACATGGTCTCTGTACTAGTAAATATTCCATCTTAGATGTATAACTCTTAAGGGGCATTTTTAGGTTGTATATGTAACACAGATAAAAAGAAATACCATACTATGACACATATAAATCTTTGTATTGCTTATTTTTTCCTTGGCACAAATCACCAGTTGTACAATATTCAGTAGGTGAATGGACATAAATATTTTGAAGTCTCTTTTTAGATTGCCAAATTTAAAGGTTATAACAATTTACTTCCCGTTTTTCACTCGGATCATCACACTGTTGCTGTTCTGCTGAGTTCCTGAAATTTAAAAAAAAATTCACTTTGGTTGTGTGTAGGTTTAAGTTTGTTACGTATCAGAACAGCCTTACAGGATGACTAAGAGTAATGCAGATTCTAGTAATGTTTTTTGTATGTGTCCATGTGATGGGCACCATGCCAGATACATTTTTGTTTATTGCTGCTGTAGGCTACACCTTTGGAACATAGGTGTCATCCTTTCCTTGTTCTAGCCCATGAGGTTGTAATTGCCTAAGGACACACAGCTTGTCTCTTTAAACACTTAGGATTTGCTTATTTTCCTTACTGGGTCTGCCTCAAATTGTCTAGAATAGTCATTGTATACAATCTGGTCTTAAAGGGATGCTAAAATGTAGTCTTACCAACCATCAATTCTGTAAAGTTTCTGAGCAGAATAAAGTATGTTAACCTCTACAGTAAATAATCCCTCCGAGGGCTGGGGTGATAGCTCAGTGGAATAAGTGCTTACCTAATAAGCGCAAGGTCCTGAGTTTTGTCCCTGGTACTACCACAAAAAAAAAAAAAAAAAAAAAAAAAAAAAAAAAAAAAAAAAAAAAAAAAAAAAAAAAAAAAATCCTCTGAGACTCGGCTTTACTGAAAAAATCTCAGAGTTTTTATTTATTTAAAATGTATTTATTACAGGGTCTACAGCATCTCACTACACAGCTTGGACTCGTAGTGATCCTCCTGTTTTCCTCCTGTAATCCCATGGGCTTGGATTACAGTCATGGGACACTATGCCTAGTCTCAGTCTGAGTCTTAGCACGCCCCAGGGACCGGGCCTGCACGGCATGCTGGGGATCAAACTCCACCTGTTGGGCCTGCCTAAGCAGGTGCGTTAGTCCTGGAGCTTTTATTTTTTGCCTGAAAATAAAACTTGGTCAACTAAAGGTAAGACCAGCAGGGGGACGAAGGAGAACAAGTAACATGTCTTCTTGCCCAAACTGGCTATCATTGTTAGTGTAGGCTTGATTGAGCTGGGCCCTGGGGAGGGGTGCCGAGGTCACTCCAAACGTAGAGGATGGTCACAACTTCGGTGTGTGAGCGTCGCTAGAGAACTTGGGGAGCTCCCAGGCTTTATCCTTGTATCCGGGGCCTTGTACACATTACACAAAACTGGATTTGATCTTTAGACACTTCAAACAGGTGTTTGCGGCAATGTCCTGAGGAGGGTCTTTCTTTTTGTACTTACTATCCCATACGCTAACAAGACTGTTGAAGACGTTGTATTTTCCCCTTTACTTAGGAAAGGCCTGGGATTCTTAGCTCAAGAGGTTATCTATAGCATACTGAAGGCCTTGAAGGGCACACGATGGTTGAGGACAGAGCAGCGCGCATCTGACAACTGAGATAGCATTTGGCTGGCTGTGCCGATCCCTTGCTTTCCGGTTGTAGGATTACACGTGGTTGGTCTCTGCGAATCTTTTCCCGGAGGCGGGGGTGTGTGTGGGGGTGGCTGCACAAAGTCCGCTATTGTAAGAAGCAGTGGTCTCATTTCTATTTAGAACTCTGTCAGCTCTGAAAATCCTCTTTTTTTACAAAAGCTCTGGTTATAGTTTAAATATTATTTCAAGGGATGGAAGCCTGTCCCTGGAGCCCGCGGATAGCAAAAGGAAAGGTTTCTGAAGGGCAGTTCTTCAGCCAGGTCCTAGTCTGTTCACCACTCCACGGTCTCTGAGCTGCAACTGAAAACTCCGGAAACCTTGAGGGGGCGGGAGATACTGGGAGGTAGCAGGACCAGAGTACTTTGGGCAAGGCAGGGAAGTGGGAGACAGAAGCAACCACAAAGGGCCGAACGGAGAGAAGGAAAGCCAGCACAACAGGAAGCTCAGAATAGAAGACACAAAAGAAAGTGCCAACTAGTGAAAATACTGTGAAAGAATGAGGGGGCGATTGGGGAGCAGTTTAGAAAAATAGCAATTAGTGCAGCTAAAAATAAAGACCAATTTAGAGACAAAGCTAGACACACAGGGAGAAAAATAAAACTCGCCAGAAAGACAATTCCTTGCAAACTAAATGTTCAAGAAACTGGGACTAATGACTGGGGTGGGGGGAGATGCTTTGTAGAAGAATCGGGGTGGGGGGTGTACAGATTGGCTTGCGGTGCTGAGCAGGTGACTGGCAGGGGGACCGGAGAAGCGCGCCAAGAGCCCAGTGAGGGTTCTAGTCCTGAGCGGAAAGACCCTGCCTGAGGCCGCACGGAAGCGCTCCCAAAGTTAGAGATGTGCTCTGGGCGCGCGCCTGCGAGGCCGGGCGGCTCCGGCTCCAACCCCAGGCATTCCTGCAGAATTCCTCGAGGAGTCCGCCCTGAATCCTCACGCCAGGAGCAGCAGACGCCTGCGTTCTGGCACCCCGCGGAAGGGCGCCCACCTGCGGTGACTCCGTCCGGTCCTCGCGGTCGCGCGGCGCGGGGCCTGTGTCGCTCCACCCGCGCCCACGGACTCCGGGCGCGGGCAGGTCCCGGTGCGCGGGCGCGTGGATCCCGGGGCTGGCAAGGACAAGGCACTAGCCGCGCCGCCTGCGAGCGCACAGGCGCGGGAGGCCTCGGGCTCGCTGCGACCCGGAGCTGCCCTCAGCCTGCCGCAGGCGCCCAGCGCGGTGGGCCCGTGGCGCCGAGCCAGTTTCTCCCGGCCGTGCTCGGGAGAGCGCGGGCGGGCAGGCGGAAGCAGGACTTGAACACTGGCAGCATCCCGGTTCCGCCGGCCGCGCGCTCCGCAGCCCAGCGCGGGCCCGGAGGGGTCACCTGGGGCCGCCCGCCCCGCCCCAGCCAGCCCCGGCGCCCCTGCCCGATCGGGCGGGGAGGGCGCACGGGCGCGCCACGCGGCGCCTCGCGGAGAGGAGGGCGGCCGGCGGGGCCCGGCGCGTTGGGGCGGCGCTGAGCCGGCTCCTCCTCCTCCCCCTTCTCCTCCTCCTCCTCCTCCTCGGCGTCCTCCTCGCCTTCCTCCGGCTCAACCGCCGCGCCGCCGGGCTGCGCCTCCTTCCTCCCCCGGGCGCCCGCGGCGATGTTTAACCGCGCCGTGAGCCGGCTGAGCAGGAAGCGGCCGCCGTCAGGTAAGCGGCTCCTGGGTTCGTGGAGGGACGCGGGGTGCCGCCCGGCCGGCGCTGCCCGCTGGGCATCCTTCCTCCGTGCTGAGGCGGGCGCGGGCGCGGCTCGGCGGTGCCGCCCCGACGGGAGCCCAGGCCACCCGGCTACTTCTCCCCGCTGGGTTTCGCGCCCCGCGGTCCCAGCCGCGGCGGGAGCGCAGAGCTTTGAGAGACGCTCCGGGGAGGAAGTTTGCCTGAAAAGGGAACAACCATAGTTTTCTTTTTAGTGATGGTCTAGGAGGAAAAGGAGATCCAAAACGTCCCCGAACTTTAGAGGTAGAGTGGGCTCCAGAGGCCGAAACAGGACCCTGGGTTGGGTTTTTTCCTCCGTGGAGGTCTCTGCCTCCACTGGGACGGCGGTGGGTAGGAGACGCGCGTGTCCCAGTGGGCACGGCTGGACCAGGGCATTCCCGTGTTAGCTGGCCCGGGCGATCTCGCCTGCGGCTCTGCACTGGGAGGAGGAAAGGGGCTGGGTTGGTGGCTGAGCCCTAGAACTGAGAAAATATCTGTAGTTCTTGCCAGAGAAGCTCTGCATGGCAAAGGAGTCACTCTGGACCAGCTTGAGCCAACGTTTGGGGCAACTTGAAGTGACAAAGAACCATGGTGGATAAGGAGCGCTTCATTCTGGTCCTGTAATTCTTGTTCACAGTAACAGGACAAAGGCCCCGTTCACCATCTACCCTGAGAATAACCTGGTGAGAGGGGAACTGAACTTTAGGCAAGTTACTCCACATTACACTCTAGATGTCAGGGAATCAGACCCAGCTTTTCAGACTCTCACGTTTAGGGGTCACAGGCTTTCCTGTGTCGCCCACTTGAAGATTCACTTCTGCATAGTGCTGAGAGTCACTACTTGTTGACTGATTTCCTCTTTTCACCCACCACTCCGTGTGGTTAAGAAATTGCAACCAGGCTGTCTGGGTCTCCACTACTGATCAGCTGTGCAACTTCTTTACGCCAAATAAGGACCTGCGAAATGGGAATAATCGTACTCACCCCTGTCTTAATCATTTAATTTGAATCTAACTTCTACCCATCAAATGAGGCAAATCGTTACATTTCATATTGAGGATAACTCAAAACTTCACATAAGCTTATTGTGATGATCTTACATTGTCCAGCAAATGTTAAGTGCTCAGGTAATGCCCATGAAAACCTGTCCATGTTGCATGTCAAGATCACAGGGTTCTCTTGTGTTGTGGGTAGCCATTCAATAATGTCTGCACAGGCCGTTGGAGTGGTAGTCGGAGCCTGAAGTCTGGAGTTAAACTTTGGGTTTATACCCTGGTTCTGCAGCACTGAGTTTCTAGACCTGTCTGTTGTGCAGTTTCGGTGAGGAGCCTAAGCTGGCTCAAATTGGCTTACAAGTGCCACTTGCTAAATATTCTGGAAATCTGGGAACTAAGCCATGTGGTTGTTAAACCATAGGTCATTTGAAATGAGCTATGGTGGGCTTTTTACATAATGGAAATCAGCAAAAGCTACAAATAAAGGGTTGACACCTGTGCCAGTTTCTGCATCTGTAAAGTGGATTTCATAGATTTGGGGGCTTAATTACTCTAAAACATGGGAAGCCCATAGTACAGCATGTGGCATACAATGTGGGAAGGCTATGAACATTTATCTTTTTTTTATTACTTTTTGAGACAGAGTCTCACTATGTCGTTGAGGCTGGCCTTGAGCTCACTTTTGTAGCCCAGGCTGGTCTCGAACTCACATCAATCCTCCTGCCTCACCCTACCAAGTGCTGGGATTACAGGCATGCACCACCCCACACAGCTCAAGTGTTTATCTTTTATGTCTTTTCCTATCATAAGTGTAAAGATATTCCTGCACAGCTTGCTCCTTGCTGTGGGTCGTATTTGATTGGAAAACTTCCAGATAGAACCACTGGATCACAGGAGTTATATGAGTTAGGGTGATTTTACATGTGACCCAGGTTGTACACCAAAAAGACCAAGGGCAGAGTTAGGGACACCTGTGACATGTACCTGTTTCAGAACAACAGATCTTAACCCCGGTGAAAGGGAATATGTCACAGATAGACAGGACAACATCATGGGTTGGGTCCTGGATGCCTAAACTCTGTGTGAATTTTAGGCTTAAAGTCTGCCTCCCTCATGGGAAAAGACACAGCCTCCTGCCAGTTTCATCACTGTCACCCAGCAGCAGAAGCAGGAGCCAAGTGGGAAGAAGAAATGAGGGCCCACAGGCAGAGGTGGGGGAAGCCAGCCTCATGATACCAGGACCTATATTGATTGGGGGCTGGGATAATTTTAATTTAATTGTCTGTGATACTGTGGATAGAACTTAGAGCCTTGCATATACTAAGCAAACACTTTACTAATGAGCCATCTTCTTAGCCGGGATTTTTCCTTATAGAAGTTGTTTAAATTGTATAAGCTTCGGGCCACACAAAAGCTGAATCCACCCTTAAAGGTTCCTGATTTGGCCCCAGACTACTGCTGCCTCCCCGAACACCTGCTATGTTAAGACTTTTTTGCTTTTCAGCAAAATCTCATTGGAGATGATGGTTTTGAGTCGTTTTGGTTTTCTTTCTTTTCTTTTCTCCTCTCTCTTTGTGTGCGTGTCTGTGTGTGTGTGTGTGTGTGTGTGTGTGAGGTTGTGTACCAGGGATTGACTTCAGGACCTTGCACTTGCCAGGCAAGTGCTTATTCTACTGAGCTATCACCCCAGCGCACTTCCAAAGTTGAACTGAGGTTCTTAGTCTCCTACGGTTTCTCGAAGTGTGTGCCACCGAGGTGGGGTTCAAAGGGGTTTGATAAAAGTTAATTTCCCAGGGCTTACCCTAGACCACCAGTTTAGTCTGGCTAGGGATGACTGCCTTTCCTTTGAGATAAGTCTCACCATGTAGTGCAGGCTGGCCTTGAGCTCACGATATAGTCCTGGCTGGCTTCTGATATGAGGCAATCCTCCTGCCTCAGCTTCCTGAAGGTTAGGATTACAGGTGGATGCTACCATACCCAACATTCATTTTTAACCAGTTGATTTTTATATCACTGAAATGTAGGGATCACTGAAGGCAGTTTGTCCATTTGCCCTGTCCCCCATGTAGTTTGCAGCATTTGATGGCAATTGGGATGTGCCACCTGAAAAGCAATTCCAAAGCCACTCTGACCCACAGTGGGACTGAAGACTGCTAATGTCAGAGGAGCCCTCACCCTGCCAGCCTGGCCACCCAGGCCTGTTACACATTATTCCATTAAGCCCTTGGGAACAGTTTCAGATTTATTGCTGGGCTTAAGTTTTTGTTTTTACGGTGACAGTCTACATAGCAATTTAATATCTTTGTTTGAACAGCCCAGCAATGGAGCATCTTGGCAGCCGGGGAAATTTTTCCTTACTGGCTGGGCCTGGGGGCTTAGGGAGATGAGGTTGAGCCTGGCCTGCAGGCACAGAGGGCAAGGTGAGGGTGTCATTTCTACAGGAATAGACCAAGTCTGGATCCACTTTGATCCCCAACAGACATGCTGGTGGGTGGGTATAAGGCACTAGTGATGCTTTATTGACCACCGGTGATCTGTATTCGATCTTGTCTCTATTCCCCACTGGTAAGAAACTTGGACACCTAGCAGGTTCCTGGCTTGGCCATTCCCTAGAGCTTCCTGAATGAACAAGCTACTTCCCCCGAGTTGAGTCATCCCCTCAGCCCCTGACACCAGCTCTGGGGACATGCTGTTTAAACTGTACTAAATATACTCTAGAGTTTTTTCTGCTTCCCTCAGATAGCTGTCCACTGCAGTAGTCCCAGGATGGCAGTGGGGGCAAAGGGGGCCCAGGCAGGCAGGCAGGCAGCAGCAGCAGCTCTTGATAAGAGCTGTCAGGAGGTATTTGCTGGAGTGAAATAGTCCCTTGTGGGTGTTGGGGGACAAATTTTCCTTCCAGTCCAGTTTCTACCTTGAGGGCCTGCCAAGTGCTCGGGTCAGCCTGGTGCTCAGAGACCCCTGAGGCAGGCTGCCTTCTCTCCCCTTCTCTTTCCACTGCTCTCTATCCTGCCCCTTGAGGGCTGGATGCTAACACTTCCCTTCCTACTTGCCCAAGAGTGTCTGTCTTTTATTCTGTCCCCAAGTCTGCTTCTCACTGCCCTTCTGTTCTCTGCACCTGAGTGTCAGGGAGGAAAGAACCAGCCAGGAGCTTTGGAGGCCTCTGAGGGACAGAGACTTGTCCAGTGCCACCCATTCTAGAAGGGGCAGAGAACTAGAGTCTTGGACCCAAGACCACAGCCACCTGCACATAGCATTCATTCAGACAAATATATTTAGAGAATGAATATGAACGTGACAGCTTTTTCTCTTCCTCCTTTCCATCTGGGAAGTCCAGGTCTCATATTCCCAGTTGATGGAAATTTCCATGACTAAAAAGGCCCTGCCTTCATTTTTTTATATCTATTACTCCACCCCCCACAGGCTCTACCTGCAACCGCTCCAGTTCTGCCACTTCCTTGCTTGCTTCTTTGAAGCAAGTTGTTCACCATTTTGTGTCTCAGTTTCCCCATCCATAAAATGGGCTGAACCACAAGACCAGCCTTCAAGTAGTATTATTGCATACTTAGAGGACTATAGGGGCCCAGCAGGATGGCTCAGTGGTCTAAAGCGCCTGCTTAGGAAAGCTTAGGTGGCTGCAGGGACCACGGTTCCATCCCCGGCACCACATGCTGCGCCAGCCCTGCCCTCAGGGCAGGCTGAGCCGGCCATAAAAATAAATAAATAAACAAACAAAAGTTCTGAAACAAGAAAAAAAATTA
>PVJA010045713.1:0-15493 GCA_004027025.1 Myocastor coypus | reverse complement strand
CCGCCGCCGCCGCCGCCGCCGCCGCCGCCGCCGCCTTCCTCCCGGTCAGGGACCACACGACTTCGCCAAAGTCGCCGCACCAGCCCCGAGCGTTTGGACCTGAACATACGATATCCTTTGGCGCCAGGGGTGGGGGGCGGCGGTCTCCAGTTACCGGGGGTCCGTTCCCTCAGCGAGGCGCCGGCTGCGCGGGCCGCAGCCCCGCATGAAGCTCCGCCGCGGGGCGCCGTGCAGAGCGCGCGCAGCCCGTCGTTGAAGTGGCGCCGCGGGGCCGCAACATGAGGGAGCTCGCCGGGACGGGGGCGGCCGGGAACACGCGAGCGCCGAGCCGCAGCCCGCGCGGGGCCGGCGGCTGCAGGCACCGGTGCGGCCGCGCTGCTCAGCTTCGTCCCCTGCGCGTCGGAGGTGCTGCAGGCGGCACGAGGCTGGAGAGACTCCGCATGGGCCCAGGAGCCTCCAGAAGTTGCGCGCTGGTCCGTGAGCACAAAGCGCTCGGGCCGAAGCCTGAAAGGCTCTGCCTTTAAAACTCAAGCGCCTCAATGCATGGGCTCTTCCAGCAGGCTCCGAAAGGCAGGCTTGTGCATACCCTCAATTCCCTGCAAAAAGAAAGGGGAGGGGGCAAAAAGGGGGAGAAAAAGAAATCCCAAACAAAACCCCACTCCCAGGTCTTGCATGCACGGAAGGCCAACTCGCGCGTCGGGTCCCAGGCGCTAGATGCTTTTGGAGCGAGTTACTCCGGAACGCGGTGTCAACACAGACCTGGGAGCTGTAAAAACCCCAGAGCTGCTGGGAATCCTTAATTAAAAATGCAGTCCAGCGAAGCAGAGGTCGCAGCCCGCCCCACGCTGTGCTCGGACGCTTCGGGCGCCGCGGCTGCCGAGGTCGTCCCCCCTTCCCCCCGCCACCAAAGTGCCTCCTGGCGGCCCCGCGGTCCCAGCGAGGCTCGGCGAGGCAGCGGCCAGCGGCTCTTTCTCTCAGCTCGACTCTCTCTCTCTTTTTTGTTCTCCTCAAACGCACAGTGAGGGCCCCCGGAGGAGCGCCGTGGAGTCATTGGCTGCCTCCCATCATATGCCAGTCTAGACACTTTGGCGGCTCCGCGGCGCTGATTGTTGCGCAAACAAGGTTTCAAGTTTCTTAACTCTTAAAGGAGAACACGTCCCATTGCAGTACCCGAGGCTCCGAGGGGCCGGTTCCCGGGGCGGGCCGAGCCACGGCCTCCGCCCCCCGCCCGCCCCAGCACCCCCGCCCATGGCCTGACAGCGCCCGCGGCTCGCTCTAGGGCCACCCCCGGGCAAGGATGCGCGCGAGCCCTGGGACACGCGCGCTCACACACACCCTGGTCTGTATGCCTCGTGGGTGTGCGCGCCGGGGTTCCGCGCACCCACCGAATCGCGGACGCGAACGGGACGCCGGCTTCTCTCTGCCTGGTGCCTGCAACTTACAAACTCGCGTTGCACTTCAGAGTGTGTAAACCCCTGTCCCAGCGCGGGCCAATAAAAATGAGTGGGCATGTGCGGCTTTCCTGCCCCGCAGCTCAGGGGAGCTGGGACGACGGATAGGTTGGGGGAACAGGACCTTCTGTGGCAGTGCCTGGGCTGCGAACTCCCTGAGCAGAATCAGAGGACGTAGGCTGCCGAGCACTGTGGGGGCTCCAGGCTCGCTCGAGGTGGGAACTTGGAGAGGGTGGGAAGTGTGTCTTCGATGACTCTATTGGGCTTTCCGATCCCCCGGCAGCTGGTTCTGCCTGCTCCCTAAGAAAGGCTGTAGCTTAGGAGCTGCCCTCCCCAGCAAGGGACACAGGGAAATGGGGTTGAGCCGGGGACCGGGTTAGGACACCCGGCGCGGAAAGGGTTAAGCCCGCTCGGGTCCTGGAGCCGGCGCGGCGGGGTACCTCCTCGGGCGCGCTCGCTAGTCCGAGGGTGGCAAAAGTTCAAGCTTGTAAAGTCGGGATTGGTCCCGCGCAGACCAAGGGGGGGGAAAGAAAAGGCCTGGTTCCCCCCTCCCCCTCCCGGGCGTGGCGCCGATTGGCCGGGCGCGGGGGCCGACCCCGCCCTCCCTAGCGCGCGGCGGTCCCACCCACCCCCGGCGCTGCGGCCCCGCCCCTTTCCGGGCAGGAGCCGGGCCCCAGCTCTCAATGAAAGAAATTCCGCTACTCTCATTGGCCCGGGGCTGGGCGCCTGGCCCCGCGGGGCTCCCTCGGGTACCCACGCTCCAGCGCGCGGCGGGGGCACCCCGGGCTGCACTGGTCTGTGCGTGCGGCGGGGGTGGGAAGATGGGGGAAGGGCGTTGTTTGCTGGGAGGACCCGGAGCCTTACCTGGGCCCAGGTACTGTGCTTCAGAGAGGCGACTGCGCACCTAGATGAAGAGAGGGAGGAGAAATGACCCCGCGCATATCTTCTCCTGCTCCAGCCAAATCCAAACAGCTTCCCTGGCTTGGGGTGCTTGCTTAGAAAGGCATGAAGGATCGTGAAGGCCATAGGAAAAGGTACCGAAGTGTATCAATCACAAGTCAGGAGGGAATATCCCCGAACAAAGTTACCCACACTCCTAGTCCTGAGACAAATTAATGCATTTTAATTTCTGTTTTCCCAAACCATGGTCTCACTATGCATCCCAGGCTGGCCTTAAACTATGTACTGTACAGGCCTGGCCTTGAACTCACAGCCACCCTGCCTCAGCCTCCCAAGTGTTGGGGTTAGAGGCCTGCACCACCACCCCTGGGTAAACTAATGCATTTTAAGATGCAAAAAGGAAATTAAACATAACATGAAATTCTTTGCTGCTTCAGATGCCAGTTACATTAAGTGTGTGATTCCTGGCCCTGTACTATGGGCAAGACAAATGGCCCTAGCTTTACCAGGACTCTGTCAGCCATATTTCAACAGTCTTATTTTCTCCATGTCCAGTTGAGGAAACTGAGGCACAGGAGCTTGCCCATTTACTTCACGTTTGAAAGGTGGGCAGTGTTGAGGGTGCAAACATGCTAAACAAACAGCACACACCATTAAGTGTGCCCGTCCCGACAGCCAGGAGTCACACATGTGTCTCACACATGCACACCCTTGAGGGCAGGAATTTTCCTATATGGGACCTGCTGAAGCTGGCAGTCACAGGGAAAGGGTGGCTCAGCTTGTGGTTAGTGGCAGAGCAGAAGGGGTGGGGGAACATCAGGAGGGGTGGGGATATTAGCAGGCACCTGTTGGCCTCCTCTGGCACAGACAGGGTTCCAGGAGACCTAGCTCATTCCCCTAGGGGAAAGTGTGCTCTGTGCGCCCCCCCCCCCCCGCAGGAACCCCTCTGCAGAGAGGGCCCCAATGGCCCCAGCCTGTGTCTGGTTGCAGGCCCACAGCCTGGCTGCCTTCCCTGGGCATAAAATCAGACAAAATTTGCCGCCTGTGAGCAGAGTGGGGTAGGAATCGCGGTGTGGGTGGTTGCAAAATAAATGACAAGAGGACCAGAAGCTGCCCTCTTTGCCCACTTCCAAGTGTCAGGAAGTGTCAAAGGGCGGGCAGCGACCATCTATCTCCCCACACACCCTGTCCTTGGGTTCCCAGGCTCGGCAGCCCATGCCGCACACGCATGTGGCCACTAGAGGGAGTCGCCGCGGTAGGGCTCGGAGCTTCGGCCTCAGGACACCGAGGCTTCCAGACAGCCAGTCAGAAATGCGAGCTGCAGCAGCGTGCCTTGCAGGCGTGAAAGGAGGAAGGGAGCCCCCGTGCTCAACACCTAGTCACTCTCCCCTCTGTACCAGCTGCCTGGGTCCCTGCGGGTCCTGGAGGCCAGCACCACCTTCTCTCCCTCCCAGGGTCACTACCAAGAGCTGGTGTCTCCCAGACCCATTTTTTTAAGGGGATGAAGTTCAACATTGTAATCTCTTCTGGTCACATTGCCAGTAGGTGGCAGAGGTGAGACTCGAACCCAGGGCTGCTTGAGGTAAATGTGAATCATAACACCTGCTGCTAGGAAAGCGCACTGGTCCTTGGTCCTGGGGAAACGTCCACACTGGCTGGGAACGGAAGAGCACAGAACACGAAGCAGAGGAAATTATGCCAGGCAGAGCTTGCTTTCCTGTGGCACAGAGAGGCAAGAGCAAGGGCCACTTTGTACAAACACAGATGTCGCAACCACCTCTTGTTGTCCCTGGTCTTTTATTTTTATGTTATTTTGATGCAAGGGCAAATCAAGTTGCCTAGATCGAGGTTGAACTTGGCATTGTCCGACTTCAGCCTCCAGGTCTGGGATTACAGACAGGCCTCCACATACCCTGCTCCAGGCAAGGTCTGGACGGTAGGGGAGGGTTGGCCAGCATGTTGTCTTTCAACAATTACAAGGGCAGAGGGCAGCAAGGGCAAGATGGGCATACCTGACATATCCCAGGACATCGGAAAAGCAATCAGGTCAAGAATCACCAGGCAGATGGGGGTCACATAGGTCATTGTTGGGTCTTTGGGCCGTATTTTTTTTTTTAAGAATTTTTTATTTTATTTATGTTTTTCTTGTTTCATAACCTTTATTTGCTTATTCACTCATTTTTATGGCTGGCTCAGCCCACGCCCCGAGGGCAGGGCTGGCACAGCATGTGGTGCCGGGGATCGAACCGAGGTCCCTGAAGCTGCCCAAGCTTTCCCAAGCAGGCGCTTTAGACCACTGAGCCATCCCGCTGGGCCCCTTTGGGCCGTATTCTGAGTGGATGGGAAGCCTTTGTTCCAAGGGGGAGGGAGATAGGATACACCTTCTGGTGTTGCCACCCCTGGTTGTTACAGTCTCAGACTGGCACACAATGGACGCTCTCTCCAGCAACGACTTGCACCTAACCTGGCCTCTGCTTTGACAGGCTCCCCCTGACGGCCTCGCAGGGAACAGCATTCAGGAGGTCACTGCCCTGGCCCAGGCTAGGGGCTGAGGTGGCTTGGACCATGGTGAGATCAGTGGAGGCCCAGAAGCAGCAGTGAAGCTGCGTAGTGATACACGCCTGTAATCTCAGCTCCCCAGGAGTCTGAGACAAGAGGCTCAGATATTTGAGGCAACCTGGGTACTTTAGCAAGACCTTCTTTCAACATAAAATAATATTTTTTAAAGGGCTGGGCATGTAGCTTGGTGGTAGAGTATACACAAGATCCCAATTTGGTCTCCAGTACTGTAGTAGCGAGTGCGTGGGTGCGCACGCGCATGTGTACACACGCACACACAGTCACTGAGCAGCCCCTCTCTCCAGCCCCTTTTGCAGGAGGCTCCTTCTCCCAGCCCTCAGGGAATGGTTTGGAGAAGTGGGTATTCGATGCCCCTCCACAGGGCCTGAGAGCAACTTTGAATTTCCAGGGCATTCCTGATTCACAGAGTGCCCTCCTGGCCTGGCCAGCTATGGGACCCGGTTTCCCTTCCCTTTTCTACTCCATGGACCCCAATAGCGCAGGGCCTGCTCTCCAGAATGCCTGGGGCTCCCTGACCCCTGCCCCGTCACTACAGGAGCCCCCTTCTGCCCAGAAGGTCCCGCCTCCATTTCTCCTCCCTGCAACCAAGACCGACCCAGGGCTCCCGCCCTTGCTGGCCCAGCAGACCCATTCATCACCCCTTCGCCCTTCACATCCACCCAAGACACTTGAAAGAGCAAAGCCTAAAGCTGGGCGTGGTGGCGCACACCTATCCCCCTCGCGCTCGGGAGACTGAGGCAGGAGGATTGCTATGAGTTTGAGGCCAGCCTAGACTACAGTGTGAGACTATCTCTGAAAAGTTTTAAGGAAACAAATAGGGGACTGGCAAGGTAGCTCAGTGGACTAAAGTGCCTGCTTGGACATGCTTAGGCAAGTGCGGGGACTGAGGTTCGATCCCAGCACCACATGCCAGCACCAGCCCTACCCGCAGAGCAGGCTGAGCCAGCCGGAAAAGAACAATAGTAGTAAGAGGAAAGATTCATAAGCTTCACTTCACCAACATGGAATCCAGTTGTTTGTTTTTGTTTTAAGTAATAGTCTACCATCCAGCTGTGAAAGAGACCCAGGTAGCCTTTGGGATGAGAAGATCGAGACATAAAATGGTTCCCAACAATGCAGGCAATATTGTCATACACTTCTTAAAAAGTGTACCAGCTTGGGAAGACATGCAATAAGCTGGGGGTGAAGGGTCCCTCTAGAGGGGTCCCAGGAAGCTGGGTACTTTTCTCCCTGTGTCCACTGGAGTTTTGTTTGTGGCTATTTTTTTAATATATGTTTGGTACAGGGTCTCACAATGCAGCGCAGATTCATAGTGATCCCCTGTTTCAGCCTCCCCAGCACTGGGATTACAAGCATGTCACCACCTTCGTCGCTGGTACTGGGAATCAAACCTCAGTCCTTGTGCCTGCCAGGCAGAGGCTTAGAACATGGAGCTATCTCCCCAGCCCCTGTTTGTTGACTCTTTAAAATGTATTCTAGGCCAGGCATGGTGGCTGTGGCAGGAAGATTGGTGTGAGCTTGAGACCAGCCTAGGCTACAAACTGAGCTCGAGGCCAGCCTGAACAGCACAGGGAGGGCCTGCCTCAAAATGATTGAATAATAACAAATAAAATGTATTCCGTTCATTAGGTAAGACTTGCACCTAAGACCAAATCTAAACAATATCAAAGGCTCAGTACAAAAGGTGTCTCCTAGCCAGGGGTGGTGGTGGTGCATACCTGTGATCCCAGTACTCTGAGGGGCTGAGGCAGGAGGATCTCAAGTTCAAGCCCAGCCTACTTGGCAACTCCATGAGACCTTGTCTCAAAATAAATAAATAAATTAAAAGGGCCAGTCATGCCACACAGTGTGAAAGACCTAGATCCAACTCCCAGTACTACCAAAAAGAGGAGGAAGAGAAGGAGGAAGGAGAAAAAGAGACAAAAGAGAACAGATTCCATGGGCCAGGGAGATAGCTCAGCGGTCTAAAGCGCCTGCTTAGGCAAGCTTAGGCAATCACAAGGACTGCAGCTAATTTAAGTTTTTTTAAAAAATTCGCAGCCAGGCGTGGTGGTGCACGCCTGTAATCTCAGCACTTGGGAGGCTGAGGCAGGAGGATCAGTGTGAGTTCGAGATCAGCCTGAGCTACAAAAGTGAGCTCAAGGCCAGACTGAGCTGCATAGACCCTGTCTCAAAAAAAAAAAAAAAAGCTTATGTAACTCACAGCCAGGGACACATTTTAATATACTGCTTCCTAATTTTTTATGTATTAGTGAAATAGACCACTCTATCAATATATCTTTTGCTCTTTTATTTTTTAAAGATGTGATCATAAGAAACATTTCTTTCTCCTCTTAGGAAAAAAAAAATAGTACAAGACCAGTGACAGGGGCCAGGGAGATGGCTCAGTAGTATAGTGCCTGCCTGGCAAGCACAAGGTCCTGATTCCCAGTACAAAATAAAAGACCAACAATAAATAATAGCTGACCCTGAAGTTAGCAGCAGATAGGGAGCTCTGGCCCAGCATGAGCAACATGACTGCTTCAACACAGGCAATCAGGATGGTTTTTTCTTAGCTGGGCAAATTTTATCCAGGGTGGAGAAAGACTGCCTTTGCCTGATGATAGTCACAAGACCATACCTGCCCTCCTTTGCCCTGCATAGCCCCCATGACTATTTCTGGCCGGTAGGATGTGAGCAGAGGCACTGTGTGGGACTTCTGGGAAGGCTGCCTGACAGGAGATGCCTGGGAAGCATCTTCTTCTGATTTGCAACCTTTCCTTCTCCAGCCCAGAGTATGGATGTGATGGCTGGAACCCTGGATGCCATTGTGAACCATGAGGTGACCTCTGCAGATAGAAGCTGTGCGTTGAGGGGTGGCAGAGCAGAAACAAAGAGAAGCCTAAGTCCCCGATGCCTCCTTGAGCCCAAAATGCCAGGCCTGGACTACCTGCCCATTTGACTCCTGGGCTCCATCCTTACCCTTTATATTATTATTATTATTTTTTTTGTCTTTTTGAGACAGGGTCTCGCTATGCAGTTGAGGCTGGTCCTGCACTCACTTTTGTAGCCCAGGCTGGTCTCGAACTCGCACCAATCCTCCTGCCTCAGCCTCCCGAGTGCTGGGATTACAGGCGTGAGCCACCACGCCCGGCTCCTTTATATTATTTTTGACCACTCTCTTCTGCCTGCCCACACAGACACCGCCTTCCAGGGTGGTACCCACGGAACACACCACTAGTGGCCACGGAGCAGTAGGGCAGAGCCCAGACTCCAGTGCCAAGCTGCCCAGCCCCAAGGCCCAGCTCTGCCCTTCATACTTGTGTGACTCTGGTCCAGCTAACCTCAGTTTCCCCATCTGTACAACAGGGGGAATACCTGATGTCATTTGAGCTCGTGTAGGCCGACACTTGGCACTTGCCTATTTACACTTCTTGGATGTTAGGCTGAACGTTATCCTTACCGTCGTTGGGTGTGTGCCTGCCATGCTGACCTCTAGTGGAAAGACGGGTATTGCAAGGAGCTTTGAAAATAGCATTTGCCTGCGGGAGTCAGTTCGTGTCCTGTGACCCTTGAAGGCTTAAACGCCAGCTTGCACAAGGAGGGATTGATGGTGGCTCAGAGCTGCAGGGGTTCAGTCCATAAACAGCTGGTTCTGTGCCTTAGGCCTGTGGCAGGGTAGGAGCATCACAGCAGAAGGGTGTGACGGGAGAAAGCCGCCTACCTCATGGCTGCCAGGAAGAAGAAGGAAAAAGAAAGAGGAAGGGGCCAAGAATAAAATACAGTCCCCTGCCAGCATTACCCATGCCCTTCAGCTAGGCCCCACCCCCTATCTCCATCCGCTCCCATAATGCACGAGCCCTTCAGCTAGGCTCCACCCCCTATCTCCATCCACTCCCATAATGCACCAGCCCTTCAGCTAGGCTCCACCCAGGACAAGCTCATCAAGAGGCCGGTTCACTGGGGAGGGTCATCAGTATCTGATCCTGTCTTTTTTTTTTTTTTGTGAGACTGGGGTTTGAACTCACAACTTTGCACTTGCCAGGCAGGCGCTTGTGCTACAGAGCTATCTCCCCAGCCCCTTCTGATCCTGTCTTGCAGATGCTCGAAATGAATCTCCAAGGTGACACATTCCTCACCTGCATCAGTGTGAGTCTGGGGTGTCACAACTGCCCGAGCCCTACGAGAGTTTCCCAATGCATGGCTTAGGTGGAAAAGGGTGCAGAGGGAACTGTCCTGGGTGCCCCGGGGTGAGTACAGTGCCCAGAGGGTAGATCAACAGCAGCTGCAGTCAGGGTTCATCAGCAGATGACACTGGCATGGCAGATCCACAGCTCCAGTCGTGGGCACCAAGGCAGCTTGGGACTGTGGGGTCAGGTGTGGCCTATGTAACAGCATCTCACTGTCCTGCTTCCTTCTGGTTCTCTCAGGAGGTTCCCAGGAGATGGCCCCTGTCCCTGAGTTCACCCAGGAACACAAGCAGGTCCCCGATGGAAGCCAGGAAGGGAGAGCCATAACTGACTGGGTAGGATGGCCCATGCAGGGAGTCAGGGGCCTTGTTGCCTGCACCACGGAGCAGTCTGTTAACCACAGGCCTGGTCTGGGGACACTTTATAGCAGGCATCATCTCACGTGAGATGTGCGGTGATGCTGCACAGATCCTTAGGATGACAGCCTGTCTCACAGGAGCAGCAAGTGAACAAGAGGCCAGAATGGGTGGCACACCCTTTAGTGCAGTGATTCTCAACCTTTCTAATGCCTTGACCCCGCAATACAGTTTCTCTCGTTGCGGTGACCCCAAACCAAAAAATATTTTTGGTGGCTACTTCAAAACTAATTTTGCTGCAGTCATGATTCAGAATGGCTTTAGGCGACCCCTGTGTTTTGGTCGTTGGACCCCCACTGGGGTCACAACCCAGAGGTTGAGAACTGCTGCTTTAGTAGAAGGCTGGAGAAACCGAGGCTAAGAACAGACAGCTCCCAAGGAGGTGAGATGATTGGAGGGAGTCCCCTGCCTCTGCTCTCTCTCGAATCACCCCGGAGGCACATGTTACCAAGTGAACTCCCTTCAGAACCCTCCCTGTCACTTTTTTTTTTTTTTTTTTTAGGGACCAGGGTTCAAACTCACGACCTTGCACTTGCCAGGCAGGCACTTGTGCCATGGAGCTATCTTCCCCCTCCCTGTCACTCTGAACACACTTCTTCTATCACCTTTGCCACTTTCCGAAAGCTTTCTGGTGGTACCAAGCTCTGCTATCATGGCCAGCGTAGGCACATGCGCACAGTCTCCTGTGGCCCAGGGCCTGAACCTGCACACATTTAACCAAAGCAAGTCCTAAGGACGAGTCCAGAGGAGAGAGATGGGGACAGAGGCTGCCCCTCATGGGGACCCTCCTGGTTTGTTGCCACACTGGAAAACCAAGTCCATCTGCAGAGGGACTCACAGCACCTCCTCCTGCCTCCCACGTGCCGTGCTCTCCAGCCCAGGCCTCGGGGTGCACACTGTGCACCTTCTGCCCACCTCTGCCTGCCTCAACCACCTTGCCAGTGGCCGAGGCTCAGCATGTACCCGGTATCACTTCCTTCTGTGATAGATTACATAAGCACTGGCTGAACACCGTGGCACACGCCCGTCACCCCAGCACTCAGGGGGCTGAGACAAGAGGGTTGGTGCAGGTTGAGGCTACAGAGTGAGTTCAGGGCCAGCTTCAACTGCATAACAAGATCCTGTCTCAGAAAAAACAAAAACATAATTACACAAACATCAGGGCTTAAACAGCGCACATCCATTATCTCCTCACTGGCTGCAATGGAGGCCCACCTTCCAGGGACCACTAGAGCATTTGTTTTCCTGCCTCACTCCACTTCTAAGGTGGCCTGCCCTGTGTGGCTTGCGGCCCCTTCCCCTTTTTGAAACTGCCACCAGCTGGCAGAGGCTCCCACTCACACCTCTCTCTTCTGTCCCAAGGACCCCGTGATCTAGGGCTTCAGGACAACCTCTCCATGTCCAAGTCAGACCATGAGCCGCCCAAAGCCCATCTCAACCTCTTTGCCCTTTGCTGTGTCACCTGCCACCTTTACAGGCGCCTGGACATCTGGGCAGGGAGGGGGCGCTGTTCTGCCTGTTCTGCAGGCCTCCTTCCTCCCTAGCCTGGCCCCTGGGAGCAAGGCCTACACTAGCATTTGTGACACTGATATTCATGCTCAGTCTCAGCGTTCAGGCGCTCCTGGGGTGCCTGGTAGATCCGGAGGGCCTGCTCTTGGCAACAGCAGTGTTGGTCCATGATCCCTTTCTCCCTGTCTCTCTCCAGCCTATCCTGAGTTGGGCAGCTTTGTTCGCCCACACCCTTCCGCCAGGTGTTTCTGCCTTGGAGGTGCCGGACCATGGACTGAGCCTTCTGAAACCACAAACCAACACAAGTCTCTCCTGCTGTAAGGTGCGGGTGTCAGGTATTTCTTTCTTAGCAATAGAAAGCTGGGACACTGAACTGTGTGGCTGCCAGCGTCCCCCTGGCTTCTTCTGGGAAGGTCTCTTTGACTTTGGATGATCTCACATGCTCTTTCTACCCCTACAGGGAGATTTCTGTGGTGTTCTTGTTTTGCAACTTGAAGAAGTTAAGGAATGCTGAGTTACACAGGAAGCAAAGGCCGGAGATGGTGCTTGAACTCAAGTCTGCCCAAGTTGGAAGCTGGAGTCCCAACCTTGTGGCCAGGTTTCCTGATGGCCTCCTGTAATCAGGAGGGTTACCTGCTCCTGTGTGCCCATAACTGAGCTGTGGGGTCCTCGTTTAACAGATGTCCCCTGAAGTTTCCATTAGGACAGGCCAACTCAGTTACCAAGACACTAAGGATCCGTCCTGTCCCTCCCCTCCCCCTCCCCTTCCCAACCAGGGCCCAGGGATATTCTACACTGAGCTACATCCCCAGCTCTTTTTATATTTTCAGACAGGGTCTCTCTAAGTTGTCCAGTCTGGGCTCATACCTGTGATCCTCCTGCCTCAGCTTCCAGGGTAGCTGAGAGCACAGGTGTGCGCCACCTCACCTGGCCAGAGAGATCTGGGAGTGCGGATCCTCTGCGTGGCAGGTCCTACACACACCCCACTGAGGCAGGTGCTGATCCTGCCTGCCTACTAGGGAAGCAGAGGCTCTGTGTGTTCAAAGCCACTCATACTGGCATGGGGAGTCAGTTCCCCCACGTCCCAGCCACCTCCTGTCACCGCAAGGGCCCTCAACCTCCGCACCAGCATGGAAACCAAATCCATTACTTTGAGCTGGTTGTGTGGCTCAGTGGTTGAGCTGGGGGCTGTGGGGCCTCTGGCTCTGTGCCAGTGTCATTCTGGACAGGTGACTTGACCTGTTTCTCACCCGATGTCACCTGTGAGTGGGCCCTGCAGCACCTGCCCCCTGATGGCTGCTGGAACCTGGGGTGCTGTGACAGTCCCCACCACATAGCCAGCAGGCTGGAAGTGTGAGCTGTTGTTGGACCCAGCCTTGTCACCTGAGGGTCACGTGGGTCCCTAGCCCACTGTGATCTTGTGGGCATCTCCCTCCTGGGAAACTCCCTTCCCAGACCTCCTGTTAGGGCACTGTTGGAAGAACACAGCTCATCCCAAGAAAGGCACTGGTGGCTGGGGACCCATGTGCCCGTGTTGGCTGGCACCAATCCTTCCAAAGCTCTAGACATCCGGCAGGGGGACCGGAACCCCCGAGGATCCCGGTGGCCTCCCTCGTGCCCGTCCCAGGGGAGCAGAGGGCCACAGCTGTCCCGCTTCCTCCTCCTCCTCTTCCCTCTGCCCCCCTCCTCCCACTCAGAGCTGCTGCAGGGCTGCCTGTCTGCAGGAATGCGATGCTATCTCGGCAAACAGACAGTCTGTTCCCAGAGGAGACAGGCGCCTCTGGCAGGCCAGCCTCTCCCCAGGCTGGGCCACAGTAAACACCAGGGCCTGTGCTGTTATCAGTTCGGCCCAGCACAGCGGAGACAGTCTGCCTGCCCAGAGCCGCTGCGGGCGATAAGCGGGGCCGTCCCGGGGCCGCAGTCCGGATCCGGCAATGGGAATCTCGGGGTGGCCCTGGCATGGGGCCTGAACACCTCAAGTAGGGTTGGGGCTGAGTGAGGTCCTGAAGGCCTGCACTGTGATCACAGGCATGCTCAGGAGGTAGCCAGAGTCCTGAGCCCAGGGTCCAGCCTGCAGAGCCCCTCTGCGCTCAAAGACTAGAGAACCCGTCCTCTCTGGGGTTTGAATACAAATAATGCTTCTCCCTCATTGTTTCCAAGTCCATGTACAATTAAATGAATTCAGGACGCCAGGCATGGCGGTGCACACCTGTGACTACAGCATTCCAGAGGCTGAGGCAAGAGGATCACCCTGAGTTCCAGCTCTGTCTGGGCTGTGTAGTTCAAAGCCAACCTGGACAACTTAGCAGGACTCTGTCTCAGAACCTCCAAATGAGTAAATAAAATGAACGAATGGGGAACACTTCCTGCCAGCCCAGTGGGCACTCTGTGAAAGCGGCACGCGTCACAGGCAGTGGAGAGGTAGGCACATCTCATCTTGGCAGTGCCACCTCAGCCCAAATCACAGCATTGTGTCCCGGGTCTCTCAGGTCCCTGGAGGAGCAAGGTTGGCTGCAGTGTCCCATCTGGCCCAGGCAAGAGAGCTGGGCCAGGGGTCCCTGGGGACTCACCCAGCCTGGGCTGCCATGTAGAGCCAGAGTGACTGTGACCGGTCCATGTCCACTCCTCTCCAGGGTCTGGGGACCGAGTAACATCCTATAAACTGGCAGCCGATGGAACCTGGAAATGACCAGGACCTCCAGGGAGCTGGGTCCTAAGTCTGCTGGTGATCCGGGGTCACCATTTGAGTCACTGGGTGACCATCATCCTGGCCGTACCCTAGCCCTGCACCCTGACACACCCGCAGGGCAGCTCAGGGCTTCCCTGCACGGGGCCCCCAGGAGGGCAAGTCAGACTCGGCCTGCTGCCCGGTGCTCACGGGCCGGGATGCATGCATGTTGCGCGTTCAGGCCCCAGGCATGGGCTCCTGCTGCGGGAGGAGAGAAAATGAGCTGGGCGCAGCGGTGTGTGCCAGGAACCCCAGCGCTCTGGGAGGCTGAGGCACCCAAACAAGTTAGCAGGTTAGACTCTAGGACAGCCAGGCAGGTCCGCGCAAAAGCTTGCGCATCGGGATTCCCGAGAAGGCTTACTGGAGGGGGCCGCTTGTTTCACCCACCGCTCTGCCTGAATGCTTAGGGTAAAAGCTCTAGCTCAGGGAAGATGATTCTAGAAGCTTTAGGACAAAGGGTGGGTGTTGGGGCCCACAGAAGCTAACCACAGAGCGAGCAGAGAGCAGTGATGTGTCTGCCCTGAACTCGCGCAACCACGAGGTGGGAGGCTGAGCCAGAACTTGAGGTCATTTTCCTGGAAGGTGCTAGAAATGGGAGGGGCTGTAGGTGGGGCTGCCGTGGGCGGGGTGAGAGTGTTCAGGGTCTTGCTACTAGGTGGGACTCGTAGTGATCTGCTTGTTTACAGCCTCCCAAGAGCTGGGATTACAGATGTGTGCCACCACGCCCAGTCTCAGCTGCCATCTCAGTATGCCCCGGGGATCGAACTCCTGGCCTCTGCAGCTGCTTGTAGGTGCCTTGATCCCCTGAGCTATTTAATGGCAGACTCAAGAATGTGATCATATTTGGAGATAGAGCCTTTAAAGATGCCACCAAGGGGAGCTGGGCCCAGGGGCACATAGCTGAAGTACCACCACTCTGGGAGGCTGAGGCAGGAGGATCACAGATTCTAGTACTGCCCAGGAAACTTCAGAATTTAACAAAATAAAGAAGAGCTGGGGATGCAGCTCAGCTTGAAGACCTTACTACAACCTCCAGTACCACAACTAAATGGTGATTAAGGCAGACGGAGGCATATTAATTTTTTTTTTCTTTTGGCTGACTCAGGCTGCCTCTGGGGAATTGAACCGTGGTCCCCTGTGCCTGGTTGGGATATCCCATGCAGGCATTTAAACCACTGAACTAAACGGAAAGCCTGGTCTAAAATTTCTGAGTTTTAATAAGAGGTTCACATTTAATTGTATTTAACCTTGATTATTAATATGCTTGGGTTTAAATCTATTATTTTGCCTGTTTTTGTTGGTGTTGGTACCAGGAATCAAACTCGGGACCTTCAGCTTACCAGGCACACACCGGTACTGCTGAGCCCTATCCCCAGCCCCTACTTTGCTGCTTGTTTAATGTCTGTTTCATCTGTGCTATGTCCCATTTCCTCCCTGTCTGCGTTCTTGTTGTCACACAGGGACCGTTCTGTAGGCCTCGCTTGCGAGCAGGGCCTCTCTCGTGTGCTGTGTCTCGGCGTGGGATCCGTCCCCCTGCACACAGCAGCCAATCATCTTTCCATAATGGACTTGCCCCTATCCCTGGCCAGAGCTGCTGCCACCATCACATACAATTTGTTTTTGTTTTTGTTTTCTTGTTTCATTTTATTTATTTTTTTCTTGTTTCAGAACCTTTGTTTGTTTTTTTTTTTTTTTTTTTTTTTTTTTTTTTTTTTTTTTTTTTTTTTTTTTTGTATTTAT